>MPUH01000501.1:0-49495 GCA_001970955.1 Stentor coeruleus
ATCATATATCTATTAAAGGTATTATTGCTAGTAAGCTTGGAAATAAAGTTTATCTTAGCAATGGATTTGGAATTTATATTTTAAATCTTGATAAAAAAGAAATTAATGATGTGTTATTTTTTGATAAAAAACTAGAAACATTTATCAATGATAATTATTGCTGTGAAGAAGACTTACTACCAATAATAGCCTAAATTAAGTTAATAAAAAATTAATCTATATAAACCCATTGGACAGGCATTAATTGATTAATATTATTTCTATATCACAAATAGAGTTTTTAAAACCATTATCAAAAAACTCATTCTTATTTTGTGGGATGATAAAACTAAATCATTCTCTTATATGTGACATCCTGAAAATCTATCGAATCTTTTAAAAAAATGAGAAATTCGTAAAAGGTTTTATCTCCCATGGAGGGACCTAGTAAAAAATCAAAAATATAAATGGAGTATTTAATTATAGCTTATAATTATTTAATGCATACAGAAATAATTCTGCAATCCGAAGATAAAAAAAAATAGAATGAGCAGATTCAAACAGTCAATTATTGTACAGTTTTATTTCTAGATTAAAAATTTAGATTTATTAAAAGTTCGCATTTTTCTGAAATAAGGCATAATCTGAAAGTTTTTAAACCCTAAACCTTAGGATTACAGACATTTTTTGTATATGTATTTATAATAATTTTATAAGTTTGAAATATTATATTCGATCCTAGCATTATGATAAGAGAATTTAATATTGATAAATGATGTTTAATGAACTCTTTGGTAAAAAAAATACTAACACATAAAATTAAAGTTATAAGATTTTAATATAGATAATTACTACACTTAAGGTATAAATACTGTATTTTTTGATTGATAGGTTAAGAAAAAAATATTTTCTTTAGAATACAGTCCGTAAATTCAAAGTTTTATAACTGCCATTATAACATTATCATTTTAGTATGATGGGAAAAATTGCATATTGATTATCATTCTAAAAAGAAAAATTTAAATAACTAAACCATTTATTTTATTATCAATTTCAAGCATTTTTATCAAAGCCTATTTTAACAACTTCCAAATCAGACAATATAATAGCCTTAATTTATTATATGCTTCATTAAAAATCAATTCTAAATTTTATTATGTATCACAAATTTGCAAACCTAAAATCATTATAACCAATTTTTACTATATTCAAAACCTAAGTTCTCAAGCTTTTTCTCAATTTTAAAAAAAGCCATCACTTGAACATCTCTTTTTATAAAAATCTCGGAATATGACTCGCCAATTCGCTTGGTGTAACATCAGAAGTAAAATACTCAATTTTCTTCCCTTCTTTATCAACTAAAAATTTACCAAAATTCCAATCAATACCACTTCCTTTCAAATTACTATTATGTCTGAGGTATCTATAAAGACCAGAAGCATTTTTTCCATTGACTTCAATTTTCGAAAAAACTTTAAATTCAGCACCTTTGGACTTGGCAAAAGCAACAATTTGTTCATCAGTTCCAGGCTCTCTGTTATTGAATTGATTACAAGGGAAGCCAAGGATTTCAAATTCTTTATCAGCGAATTGTTTTTCTAAAGCTACTAATTCTGGATAATATGAACTAGTTTTTCGTCACTCTGAGGCTATATTTACTATTAACAGCGCCTTACCTTTAAAGTCCCCCATGGATACTGAAGCTCCTCCTACTGATTTAACAGATATGCTCCAGAGGGAAGTAAAGGCAGTAGCTGTTCCTGAAGAACCGCAACCCATATTTATATATACTGATATATAAGAGAAAATAGAGGGTTTGACAGAAAAGCTTATTTTTATTTGGCATGATAGAATATAGAAGGGAAAATTTGATGATTGATTAGAGGATATGAGTAGGAATTAGAAATATGTTTTGATGATTAGAAGAGGTTTATATAATGATTTTATGAACTTTTTTAGCAGTTGGTTGCATGAATTTTTTTATGGTTTTTTGAAGGAGTTTATTAAGAAGATAAGAGAATTTTGAATAGATTAAGAATTAAGTGTGGAGTAATTTTGATTAGGCTTGGCTTTGGGTTATGTGGTTTTTTTGTTTGGAGGTTGAAAGGATAGAATTGAGTTTTGGTTTAGTTTTTGAATTAGATAATAGAAGGTGTTTCAGTTTTTAGGGAAAGCGTTTTATATAGTTTTATATATAAAAAGAATTTTTTTGGATACAAAAGTGATAAGTAATAATTACTGTTTTAAATAAGAGATTGTTTTTAGTTGTTTTAAAATTCTTGCAGTGGCTTGTTTGAAATAAGTTGATAAGTTTTTTTTAGAGGGTTATATTTTATGCTAAGAGTTTTAGGGTTAGAACTCTTATTTAAGTTTTGTGGAGGAAAATAATTTAAGGTAAAATTATTAATGATAAAGATAAACTTTTGCACATTTATCATAGAGATAAGGCTTAATACTTTATTTTAATTATCCTATAAATAAATCTGTATTACTGTTACCTCAATAAATCGTTTTCTTATCATTTTATCTCATAAATAACTTAATTGTATCAGTGATATCTTATAAAACATGTTTATTTTATAATTAAGCTATTTTTTTTAATAATTGTCCTAGAAATAACTTATTTTTATCATTATTAAAATCAAAAACTATTTTATAATCATCATCCATAAAAAAATATTTTAATTTTATCCTAATTTTCAGTTCTGATATACACAATTACAAGTTTGAATATTATAATCGTATATATTATTAATAGTAAACTAATCTCCTCATTACTTTAAGTTAATATCTCCAGATTCCTTTTCGTAGCTTTCTTTCTCTTATTCTTCTCTTTTCTTGCCTCTCTTTAATTTTATACAAATTATTTTTCCCAGTAATCGTCCTAATCTTAAATAATAATTTTTTATATTTTCTTTATAATCCTTCTCGTTCCTATTTTTTTTCATCGAATTCTTATCTATCCCATTATTTCCATCTTTTTCTCACTAACTCCTCTGTCAAAGTATTAATCCTCGCATCATCAAATTGTTTGTGCCCACATAAATCCTGTATACTAATCTCTTGGCGGCTTATAATTTCTATAGTTTAATCAAGTTCTTATTTTAATCCACTAAACTCCTTGTCATTATTCTCTTTAAAAATAGTTCATATTTATCACAAATTTCCATATACTTTTTAGTCATTTCTTTATATTTATTTTACCTCATTAATTACACCAAGTCTTAAATCCTCATTTTCTTCTTCAATTTCAACTTTTCTCAGTTTTGTTGGGTTGGATAAAATAATTTGTTTTGAATAGTTTTTATGATATTTTTAGAAATTTGGTAATAAAAGTGTCAATAGGTTTAGAGGAATCTTTAACAAAATCATTATATTTAATTGAATCTAATAGTATTATTAAATAAAACTAAAAGCTCTTCAACAAACTCTTCAATTTTTTCTCTTTGAAATTACAAATTTGATATCTCTTGCTTTTGTATTCCAATTTTTTCTAATTCCAGCAGCGAATCAATAATCATCTGATTTCATAAAACTTATAAACTTCCCTAACAAAAATTCAAAAAACATTATAATTTATATTAAATCCTATACCCAACATTAAAAACCCCAATTCTCCAGCACATCTAATCCTATATTTAAACCTTTAAATTATCACCCACCTCAAATCATATAAAAATTTCTTATCCCTATCAAAACCTCTCTAAATCCAAACACAATCAAAAATCTCAAATAAGTTTTCTATATAATCCTCCAATACCAAAACCTAAATTATCTAATTATTATCAATGACAATTTCAATAGGGTGATGATCGCTTCCCAAGACATTATCATAAATCCTACTATCCACAATTCTAGGTACCAAATTATGACTTATCACAGCCATATCAATCCTCCATCCCTCTTCTTTATCTCTAGCATTAACATCTTTTGGGTTAAACCACGAATACTTCCTAACCTCTGGATACAAAAGTCTATACGAGTCTACAAGCCCAATATCTAAAGTCTTCCAAAAACTACTTCTTTCTTCAATTGTAGCTCCAGCACATTTATCATTACCTTTCAATCTATATATATCAATATCTAAATTTATAACATTTAAGTCCCCAAGCCATATAACTGGTTTTATCTTTTGTAAATCTTTTATATATTTCCTCAAATCTTTATCCCAAGAATTAAGTCTATAATCAAGTCTTGTAACTCCAGAATTAGGAACATATGTTGAAAGGACATAAAATGTATCAAATTCACCAAGAGTAACTCGACCTTCTTTTGGATGTCCAGTAAGACCTTCTGACCAATTTATAGGTTCAGATTTAGATAGAATGGCTGTTCCTGAATAACCAAGTTTGGCTTTGCTACAACTCCAATATTGATATGGGAAGTCTTTGAAGTGTGATTTCATTTTGTTTATATGTTTATCTTGGATTTTGGTCTCGTTTAAACATAGGATGTCGAACTTATTTTCTGATATGAATTGAAGGGGGCCCTGTTTTTTTACCCAAGCGCGCGCACCGTTCACGTTCCAGGAACAGATTCGAATGGATTTGTTTGTGAAAGCTCCTCGGCCAGCTGGTTTGCCTGTGAAAGGGAAAAGCGTTGTTTGGTAAGTTTTTGACAACTTTGTCGGCTTTGATGCTGATGCTGCTTTTCGCTTCATTTTTGCGATTGATTATAAGGGGTCTAGTTTGTTAGTAATTATTTATAAATTGATTGTATTAGAAGTGATCTTTGTGTTTTAGGTTTAAAGTGAATATTAGAAAAGGTTTATTAGAGATTGAGTTGTTTTTTCAACATAAAATTTGTGTTTTTGGGTAAAAATTTATAACAATTATAACTATATTATTATCATCCTATATACAAATATTAACACTATAAATATAATATCAAAACATCAGCTAAAACTAACATTTTCTCCTTTAATATACTAAAAAAAAATCTTAAGTCATCTAAATATCATAATCTATAATTTCTCTTAAAAAACCTCATCCAAAAATTATTGTCTCTACCTTTTCAAGTAAATTCTCCTATAAAAAATTATCCTCACATACAATAAATATGGAGCAACTAATCAAGAATAACCCCAACTGCGTGGACTGCGAAGACTCTGAAATCCGCGGTGTAAACATGCAGCTAGGGATTTTTCTATGCGAAAAATGTTCCTTAGTCCATCAGAAACTGTTAAAAATGCTCATAAGAAACGTGCAAGACACTTTCCTAGATGAAGAAATCAGCTTTCTTTCTCAAAAAGGCAACTACAAAATCAACCTAAACCTAATGAAAAATACAATGCCTTGGACTGTAAACCTCAAACAAAATGATTTCCCGTAATTTTAACATAGTCAAGTACGTGAATGGATGGCTGAAGCTAAATATGTCCATCAAATCTTTGCCCGTGAAGCATTTCGTCAACAAATAGTCCATGACCTGAATAAATCCTGGTATTACCTTGACGAAGTAACCCGTGAAGTGACAAGAACTCGTGGTCCATATCCTAGACAGACTATAAAAAAGCTTTTAGACGAAAAAAAATTCTTGTTTAAAGACGGATTTGTATGGCATCCAGCATTTGGAATAAAATGGATGCTTGTAGAAAAGGTCTTGGAAATAATTTCCCCAAAGCCTAATATGTCAGATCAAGCTCTTCAAGATGCTTTTATGCGAAGACTTAATTGGCAAAGCTACCCTTATCCTCATTTACGAGGGAATTTAGAACTTATCTGGAAAAACACTCAATCTCGTAAATGGGTAGTTATTTTAGATCGTCAAGTTAGTATTTTTACCTCACATATGCAAACATTTAATGCTGAAGTTTCTATAAAAATAGAAGATGTCACTGATATATCCTTAGTTCAATTCGAGACTAAAATCGCTATAAGACTTGATGTAAATGAAGTTTTTTTACTCACTTCAGCTAAAGTTGATGAAGTTATTGAATGGTATCATGCTTTATCTTCATGTAGATATCTTATTCATAATCTTGGTAATGATTATCCACCATTAGAAGTTGATAATACAGAATTACATGTATGTAATGTTAAAAGCTCAGATGAATATATTGGTGATAAAATACATGAAGGATTTTTAAAAAAACAAGGAATTAAAATGAAAACTGCAAGGAACAGGTGGTTTATTTTAAGGACTAATTTCTTGTTTTGGTATGTGAATAAAAATGATAGAAACCATAAGAAACTTTTAAAAATAACACCGAATACAATAATTGATGATAAAGAATTAAAAGATCCTAGGGATGCTAAACTTAATTTTCATTTTAGTATAAGCAATGCTGATAAGATTTTACATATGTGGCCTGAGTCACAAGCGGAAAAAGATCTGTGGATTGAGAAGTTTACCAAAGCTGTTAATACTATTAGAGAGAGAGAAACAGAGAATATTATTTACACTTGGTAATTGAATGGTTTATATGATTTGTATATATGTATAGGATTATTAGAATTTTATAGAAATTGAAGATATTTTATATGTGAAATTATATGGAGAAATTAAATCAGTATTGCGTTTATGGTACTGATCTTGGTGACATTCTATCGCCTCTTCTAGATTTTCTTTCTTCATAACTGTTTTGGCTATCATTACTATATGCTCTTGTTGAGACAAAACCACCTTGATATTGTCGACATCTTCCTAGACATGGTCTTCTTCTATCTCCTCTTATCCCTCTTCTGCTTCTACATACTCTTCTCCTTACAGAATCTTCTGGCCTAGTCTCTTTTTCCTTATCCTCTTCATCCTTAGGAGTCTCATTTTTCGTCTCTTCAAATCTTGGAGCTCCTCTCCAACCTCTACGACTTCCTCTAAAACTTCTTATTCTCTCACCCCTTCCTTCTTCATTTCTCTCAACCCCTATCCAAAGTAGTTTCTTCATTTTTTCCAGCGTTATTTCTTGTACCTCTGCAATTGGTATCGGTTTTTGATAGCCTTTTGATATTGTTGATGGTTCATTGAAACTGAGTTTTATGACGACTCTTGTCTTATTTTTATCTTTTACTCTTTCAAATTTGTTTTCTTGATGAAGACCTTTAATTCTATGCTTTAATAACTCTACTATTTGAATTGCTCTTGAAATTTCATGATTTGTAGCTGCGATGATCACTTCTTGATGAGACATTAGCAACTCTGCAGCTTTCGCAATGCTCAAAATAACACTTTGCGTTGATGAAACAGTAACTACTATGTCAGACATATTTTTGTAATAATAATCCTTTGTTTGCGTGCTTTATCAAGGCGAGATTTAAGGACTTTTATGTAAACTTTTTTTGAACAAAGTCTATTATTTGCCACAAAATGCAAAATATGCAAGCGAATCCTAATCCAGAGCTCCAAAACCTTGAATAAATTGACTCAGTTATCTTTTTTCCTGCATTTTTATTATTTTCCAAATATAAATGTATATAAAAAGTATATGTCCTATCTATAATCAATACACAAAAAGCATATACTGGATGCCAAGTATAAGCATTATCCTGTTCTGCGAAGATATCTGTCAATACTAGAATGCCTGTAGCAAGTCTGCAGATATCAATACCTTGATATAAATTTCTCATATTTTTTTCTTCTAGTAACGATAATAATCTTATTACTAGTCTTAATCGCATATGAAACACATATTTTATACATATAAACCAACTTTTATATCTTTTATAAACACTAATATTCATTGTATTATTATTTATTATTAAATTTACTCTAGCTAAGTTTTTAGCTAATATGATCTTAGCTGATACAAGTAAAGAATATATTTGGAATCCTTGAAAGTACAATTAAAAAAACTAAAAACTCCAAAGAACTCAGCATTATCTTTATTCATGGACAAGTAATCATTTAAATAATGCCTAATAAACTATCTTCCATAAAAAATCCTTTTAAGTTATTTAAAATCCTTAATTCGCAGTTTCTTCAATAAACTCCCTAATCTGCACTTCTAAGGATTTCTGCACTGACTTCACTTCTTTTTCAACCGACTTCTGCTGCATAAGTACCTTTTTCATCCCCGATCTACCAATTTTCTTAATACTAGGATTATTCGCCCTCTCTTGTGCTTTTGCTATCCTAATATTATCATCTTTTTCCTTTTTCAACTGCGCCTGTTCCCTAACAAACTCCCTTCTTTCAGTTTCTTTTTCCTGTTCAAGTTTATTAATTTTTTCTTCCATAGCATATCTTAAAAATTTCACATCATTCAATAATGAGTTGATTTTATTTTCTATAATCTTCAACATTTCTATAGGTTGTAATCCTGAATCATTTTCAAATCCCATTGACGCATAACATTTACCTATCTCATCTCTTAAGTTTTGAGCTGATTTATTAGATTCTTTTTTGTTTTCTATAGAAGATATCCTTCTAGTCATCATGCTAAGTTTTTCTCGATTAAGATTTAAGCTTTTAGAAAGCATATCTTTTTCTCGTCTTGTTTCTTCGATTTTTTTTTCATTTTTCACTTTGAAATAGTCGAGTTCTGATTTGGCAACTTCTAAAGTATGGTCCATTTCTTGTATAAGTTCAATAAGGAATAAATTGTTATCTTCAAGTTCTTTTAGGATTGTGGATAGTTGATCAGGGTCAGTGAAATACATTTTTTGATCATCTTCGGAGTATACATCAATAATCCCTCTGACAACAAGTTCATCGAATTTTTTTTCTAAGTTTCTGCTTTTAGTCAAAGACTTATTCCTAGGTTTTTTTCCTGATATACTCGATGCACTTTCCCTTGAATCTATTTCAAGATCATTTAAAGATTCATATGAGTCTTCTAAGCTTTGCTTTTGGACCCACTCATTTTTCAATTGTTGGTATTTGTATTGCAATGCTGATTTTTGTCTGTTAAGATAATCTGGAGGTGTAAGTCTATCTAGAAACTCTTTATGTTTTTTTAAACTTTCTAATAGTTCTTCGTTCCTTGATATCTCTGCTGTAATTCCAGCTTTTCTTTGTTCCAACTGTTTGATTTCTGTTTCTTTTTCTTTTTTAGCTTGAGTTTCCTGATTAGCCCTGTTTATAGCTTCTTCTTTAGTCCGTTTGTTTTTATCAATATGCTCTGTAAAGCGTGTATAGTCATTGCTAAGCATTTCCTCACTACGTTTTAAAGCTGATTCTTTATTTGAAATCCGCTTGCGGATTTTTTCTCGTTCATCTTTGAGTATTCTGTATTTCATCTCAACACGAAATATCTCTTTTTTTTGCTCAACATAATCACGAATGTTTTCTGTTTTTTGATTTTGTGGGAGTTTTGACCTTTGGCTTACAATTTCTAATGCTGCAGTTATAAGATTTCTTTCTTTAGGTCTTACGAATTGTTGATATTGAATTTCTTCTATTGGTTTAACTTGGAAATCAGTTTCATTAGGACGTTTGAGTTGTCCTTTTGTACAAGCTGTTTGTTTATCCCAAATTCTCATATCTTTAAGCTTTTCTTTGACTTCCTGCTTTTGAAGACGCTCAGCTTCACGGGTTATGAAAACCTCTTCATCGGTTGGCAAACGAAATGGGCTTTGGAAATCGTGTATATCAGGATGGCTTGACATTGATAAAATATTATTAAAAAATTTAGCTGGCTTATTAAGGGTTTTTTTGACGGAATAGATTTGAATAGTATGTTTTAGGAGTATAAAAGCTTTGAATAAAAAGAATTTTGTGTTAAAATATTTGTCATTAAATGTTATACAATTGATGAAGTATCGTAAATCGAGAAATTATTTAAGATTAAGTTTATTGTTTTTTTTTCATTAGCCTTTAAGTTAACTTATTTTCGGTAAAATAATCTCATATAAAAAAAGATACCATTAATTACATTCTATACCCGTAATAATTATTTTAGCTTATTTTTGATATCTTAAAAATATTTTATTTATTATCTTAAACTTATTAGAAAACTATAAACAATAGATTCATTACTATAAAAATCCACAAACACTTAGTATTTAGTATACCCTTCCTATTATTTTATCCTTAAAAATCAATATAATTCTCATAACTTTAACTTAATATTCAATTAAACATCTCTACTATTTCTACCTATCATCTCACTATCATCTTCTAACTTTTTTCCCATCTCTCTTTGTGATTTAAGGTCTTTTACTTTTTGCTGATCTGAATTATCAATATCAGAAAGCTTTGATTTTAGATTTTTTTTCGTGAAATATTCCCCGAAAGACTTATTTTTACCTTTTTCCCTCTTTTGCGTTATAATGACCTGCAGTTTGATCTTTTTAGTTAAAGCCAAATAGTCAGCGTTGATTTTTTCAAATTGCCTCCTTGTTTCAATCCCAGGGCTATTTTGCTTTCTTGGGGAAGGTTCTCTGTTAATAATACGCTTTTTATATACCCTGTGCATATATTCTTGGTGCCATTTAGGAAAATTAGAATACGGATCTTCAGCACTACTTTTATTCATTTATATAAAATAAAAATTTTGTGTATATTATTAGGTTTATATGAAAAAAAAATAGCTTGAAATAATACTATAAAAAAATAAAGTGTCAAGCGAAATTATTGCCCTGACAAATTTATTTTATGTATTTTGCATGTTTTATAATGATGACTATGTTCTAGATGTATAAGCGGAGTTTTAAGATTAGCTTATCAAGAGGATATTTAAGTGATGAAAAACTAAAATATTAATTGTTGTATGCATTGTGCTTTCTCTTATTATAGAAGTATTTAAAATTTTTGTATTGCTTATGAGATATTCACTATTTTGATAATTTAAATTAAGTATAGATAGTATTTTATTGAGAATATTAACAAAGGCTGGGCAATAGTCAAGCGATAATTCCTAACTAATACTAATTTCATAGAAAATGGGAGATTTTTATTATAAATAAAAAAGTTTGTGGTTCAGATTTTCGATTTTTATAATATAATGCACTGGGAGATTTTTATTATAAATAAAAAAGTTTGTGGTTCAGATTTTCGATTTTTATAATATAATGCACTTTTTTATAATAATCCATGCTTCTATTTTATATACAATTTAAGAATTCTGTTGTATTTACTGTGTGGTAGAGATAAAACTGGTTTATACTTGAAGATTGGAATTAAACGGGAATACGATTTTTTACTATTTTATTTCCTTTTATATTAGAAGTTGGGATTAATATTCAAACCTTAAATAGATTTATGTCAGTACAGTAGATTATAATACTATAAAAACAATCTAAATTTACTATAAATTTAAACTCCATCTAAATTATTAAAAATTAAATTCTATCCTAAATCTCTTCTTATAACAACTCTTAGACCAATATGCACACTACTCCAACTAAAATCCATTATTTGTGCTATAAAATTAATAAAAAATCTCTAATTCTTTATTATAACTAAAAAAAAAACATCAATTTTTTATTTAAAACTAACAGAAAGCCTCATTACCCATAATTTTAAAAATACAATATCCTTCTTCCAATACCAAAATAAATCCTATTCAATTCTGAAGCCATCTCTATCGCTTATAATAATATTCCAATACTTATAAAAATATTTAAAATGTAGAATATAATTAATATATGCAAGAAACTAATGCGTATGCATATAAAGATAATTTTAATGATAAGTCAGCTACTGGCACCCTATCAAAATCGCCACCTTCAGACAAGTTCAGCATATTAATCGATGAAAACTCATCTTTGAAATACAAAATAGCCCAAATCAAAGAAGAACTAATTTTTTTTAAAAACCCAAAGATAAAATCCTTAATAAACGAGTATCTAACTACAAAAAATACTTACGATAAAGTTCCTGACTATGGGACTATTGGAAGATTAATAGATGAAGTTAAGCAAAAAGAAGCCAAAGTTCAAATTTTGACTAAAAAAGTAACCCAAGTTAATACCGAAATTACAGAAAATGACAAAAAGATAATCAAAACTGTGAACCATAATGAAAATGACTCAGACAGTATGGTATATGATCATAATTTGCTAAATAAAATAATTGAAGATAATCGGAAGAAAAAATCTGATATGGATGTAGCTTTGGAAAATTATAATAAAAATGTTGCTAAAGAACAGAAAAAGAAAATAAAGCTTGCCAGTCTAGAAAGGATTTATAAGAGTTGTAATAAGGATGATAGTGAGGATATAAAAATAAAAACGCAGAAGATAGAGATGAAACTAAATCTATTGAATAAAGAGAAACTGATTCAATTGATTAAAGAGAAACTCGATCAAGTGAATAAAGAGAAAATGAATCTATTGAATAAAGAGATTGAGAATAAGAATTTAACTAAAATTAAAAACAATTTGAGATATAAGGATTTTATATGGAAATAGGGTTAAATGCAAAAATTAAAAGGATGCAAAAAGACTATCAAAGAAAAATAGCTTTAAAAGATAAAGAGCTGCTGAATATGACAAAAAATATAAAAGAATTATCAGAAATTTTAAATATACAAAAGGCATTGAAAATTTCGGACATGAATAGGAAAAAAGTTATATCTAAGCATCTTAGATCAATTTCAGACGTTGGAAAAATAGTTATTGAAAATTGTAATGGATACCCGATGCATCCTCATTATTTAAATTCAATTTCCCCACAATTTAGGATACCTTTCTTTAAAAAGATTCCGATAAGAAAAAATAACAAATTGCAGCCTATGCCTCTAGAAAAAACAAATAGAAATGCTGATTTGTCTGAATTAAAATCCTTTAAAAAGCATGCTGAAAAAACTCCAGTTTATTGATAATTTTACGATTGAAATAAAGACAACTAATAAAAACAGAGAGTCTTATCAAAAAATCGAAAACTTTTATGTAAGAAGGATTGAATCCTAGTTTTTAAGTTAGTTAAAAATAATGTAGGGTATAAACAAGACTATATATTATGACAAAGTTTGAATAACCCAAGAAGGCAATTTGCCCGAGTGGTTAAGGGGGCAGACTTAAGATCTGCTGGTGAATAGCCGCGTGGGTTCGATCCCCACAGTTGCCATTTTCTTTCTTTTTTATATGGTAAATTTATATTTTTAATATCTTTACTAGTTATATTATATTATTTAGATCTTTGATTACTGGATTTTTTTAAGAGTTTTTTTTTATGATATGCAGCAAAATCGTAGCTGCTAGGGTATTTTGGACTTAATATTCAGTTACTAGATTATTATGATTAAGACATATAGATTCTTAGCGGGAAAGCATAATAGTCTGTTATGACGTAAATGATAAAGGCGATAACTCAGATGAAGAACATAAAATGATAAAACTGACTATGGATAGGGAATCTAAATAAAGATTCTTTGCAAAAGGCTCAGGGGGTAGATTTTACTCATTCCGTCCTATATAAATTTATTGGCTTATACTTGAAGACTGTAATTATTTATATATACGTCTTTATTATAAAAAAAGCATTTTTTTCAGCTTCTGTTTATGATCATTGTACCAATCATATAACTTTTATATCTAATCAAAAATACAAAAACATCTAATTTTCTAGTTTATTTCTACCCAAACTCAAAATCTATTTCTTTCATACACTCTTACCATCCTCTCACATTATAAAATTTAAATTCAAAATCTATCATCATATTCTTTTAATTTCCAACTTCTCCCAACAAGCAACAAAACAAAAAAACTTCCTCAAATCTTATAAATAAGTTACTACCATCCTCATTACCCCTAATTTATTTCATGAAAAATAACTCGATTGAAAGAGAACTGATCCATAATGAAATCAAAATCTTAAAAAATTCTAAACCACAAAGGTATCATCAAACTCAAAGACATTTTTTGTAACTCAGCCCATACTTTAAAAAAAGATATAAAAACTTTAAAACTTGCTGATTTCGGGTTATCAATATTTGATATTCCTGATAAAGTTTTATTGAAGCATGTGGGACTATTGGTTATAAAATATTTAAAATGTATGAGAAATTCGGATATCAGAATGAAGTTAATTTATGGAGTTTAATGGTTTTAACATATGCATTACTTCGTTACAAGCACAGGATTTTGTCAAGAAACTACTGAGAAAAAAAAAACAGTTAAAAGACTGAAAGCTCTGGAGATTATTAAACATAAGTGGTTTAGTTGTTAAAATGATAAAGATAAGGGTAAAAAAAAACACAAAGATAATGTGATAATATAAAAGACTATAATTATTAAATATTTTGTATAAATTAAAACTTTTTGACTTGAAATACAACTTTTATATAATAAAAATCCTTAAAATTACATGTTTTCCTTAATAATCTTATAGTTTTTATAATTTAATTAGAAGTTTTTATATATAATTTTATAACATATAGAATATCATTTATAGTAAGTATTCTTGTCTATTTTATTTGTTGGAGTTTTGAGGATTTCTGAGTTCCTTGGCTGAGCACTGAAGACTTTCGAACTAGAGTTATAAAACACATCACCTTTAAGACCATAAAAGTTGTTAGGATTAAAAGGCATCATATGCATTGATGATGATCGACTTTTAATTTCTGAATCAATTTGATCATAACTATACTGTATACCAATATCAGTCCCTGCCTGTATTGTCAAATTTGTGTTATTAGCTTTATCTTTCACTTCAATAATTTTCCCATCCCTTTTTACTTGTCTTTTATCACAATCTTCATCCAAACTTTCAAAAGTTTCGAAATTCCCTTTTGTCCCTGGCCCAACCGACTTTGTCTCTTCTTTTAATCCTTCAGATTTTTCATTTTCCTTAAGTAAACTTTCTTTTCTCATCAATTTATTATCCTTATTTTCAGTATCATCTTTACTCAAAACCATCTCATCAACGTTATCTTTTTTCCCAGTCTTAGTTTTTTTAATAATCGGAGGTTTTTTACTTTTACTTTTCCTATTAACCCTTTTTAAATTATCTTCTTCAACCCCATGTTCGTTTTTTTCATGGTTTTTTTCTATAGTTTTTTCATGTCTTAATTCTCTATTATCATCTTTTATTGTAGTTTTTCTTCCAAGTCCCCATGTTGCTTCTTTTGGGTAGTGGACTTTTTTAGATTCTCTAAGTCCAGGGAAATTATTGATATCATTTTGAAGCTCATTTTCTTGTTGAAAAGAATTATTTGATGCATAATTCGAGATGGTTCCAGAATATTTTTTGTATAAAGTTTTTTGTGGTTCTAAAGCTGCTTTTTTATCTGTGATTGAACCACCTCTTGGTCTACGATAATCAGATAAGATACTTGCCCTTCTATTCCCTTCAAAAGGAGTATATGGATTTAATTGCTCTTCTTGAGTTTTTTCAGTGACTATAGATGGATCTTCAGATTTTGTATTTGAAGATATTTTGGTTTCGATTTTTTTTGGGACTTGGCTGAGCTTTTTGATTTTCACAGCTTGAGACTGAAGTTTCTCATCTTGGCTTAGAAGCTGTTTTGTTTTGATTTCTAAGTCTTTTGATACCTTTTCTTTTTCTGATGAGACAACTTGGAAGTCCTTTTTTAAAGTTGAAAGCTCTTTGATTGCGTTTTCAGCTTCTCTTTTGGAATTGAGCATTTCATAGAAAAGCTGATTTTTTTCTTGTTCCAGACGGTCAGCGTTTGAGGTTTTCACCGCGAGGTCTTCTTTCATTTTATCGTTTTGCATCTGAGCGCTTTGATAAGCGACGTTAGTTTTTTCAAACTTCAACTTTATCTCTTCATATTCATTTTCAGTAATACAAGGAATATGTGTTTGAACCCATCTATCCTCATACTTTGCATCTTTTCTAAGCATATTCAAAGCTGTTTTTGTTGCTGATTGAAGTATGATTTGATAGTTTTTCCTAAACGCCTTAGCAATATCATTCGGATCTGGTGAGTCTAACTCAAATTCTTTCATCTCAGGAACAATTCTCGTTTGAGACATATCAGCATATATATCCTTAAGCATACTAACAACTCCAGAAGGCTTACAATCCATAAGTCTTTTACTTCTTAAACGCATTTCTCTAATTTCATGATCATCAGACCCAAACATATCTTCAATTTCACTTTTAATCCTAAGTTCTTGATTCAATCTTATCCTCTCATTATCCATTAATTCACTTTTAAGTTTGCTTATTATCATATTGAAGTTTTTTATATCTTCATACAAAGATTTGATTTCATCATCTTTGTGTTGGATTTTCTGAGTCCAAATTTCTTGGATTGTTTCAAAAACATTGAAAATGCCTTTTGTCAAGCGGGTTATATTTGTAGCTATATCTGGTGTATCTTTTTGTAATAAAGGTAAAATATCGCTACAACAGTTTTTCCAATAAGTGATTTTATTTACAATAGACTCAGTAGAAGTTTTACAACGGAGTTCACAGCTTTCAATACGTTCGGTTATTTCCCATTGAGATGGAGCAGTACTTGGCCTTTGACAGTCTTGAGAGGAATAAACCATACGAGATCTTGGAGATGAGCGAACTGATATTTTCATATTGAGGAAAATTGATTATAATTTATAGGTTTTAGTATATAAGGATAGATTTTCTTATGGGTATATGAATTAATTGGCTATAAATCATATTATAACTCAGCAGTTATTAATATGAGAACTCAAAGAGAAATTTCATCATTATCCCCACTTCATCGAGCATCTCTAGCTTTGCATACTAGCTTACAAGTTAATCATAAAGACCATAAAAGGAATAGAAGTTTGTTGTCATCAACAGCTAAACAAGTCATATCAGGGTCAAGACGAGCAGCTAATCTTACACAATATATCGAGTCTTATGATATGAGAGAAAAAACTGCTGGTCAAGTAAGAGCTTTAGCGAATTTTGTCGTGCCTGAGAAGAATTACAAGTTGGAATTGCTTATCGAAAAGCAGCATGAAGACAGGCGGTCTCGGCATTTGAATTTACAGAAAAAGTATGAAGTTTGGNAGGATTTACTGATAAAATATTATTTTTGGCTCTCAAGTTGGAATTGCTTATCGAAAAGCAGCATGAAGACAGGCGGTCTCGGCATTTGAATTTACAGAAAAAGTATGAAGTTTGGGCTGAAAAGTATAATGAAAGCCTAAAAGTTAATGAGCTTTCAGTGCTCAAAAGGTGGGAAATATTCATCCGGGCAANGAAAAAGTATGAAGTTTGGGCTGAAAAGTATAATGAAAGCCTAAAAGTTAATGAGCTTTCAGTGCTCAAAAGGTGGGAAATATTCATCCGGGCAAGTGAAAAAGAACTCGAATCAACCCTAGAAGAGCTCAACGAAGACAAACTTCTTTATAAAGACATCGAATACCTCAAAGCATCCTTCGACAATCTCGACATCCACATCCGCCGTCGCAAAGAAGAAGCCAAAAACCTAAAACTAAGCCTTTTAGGTCTAGAAAAAGATCGTGAAAAAACAATTTCTGAAGCCTTGAGTACATTAAAAACCAACATGGTCGAAGTAGCTTATATGCTTGAAAAAGACATCCAAGATCAAGTTTATAAATATAAATTCCAAGCAAATGAAATCATAATCCAAAAAACCGAACTCGCCCATCAACTAGATGAAAAAAACTTAAACTCCACAGAAGATTTCTATAAAATCTTCACAGAAAAGCTTAAAACTAAACTTTCTCTATGGAAAATCATCCACCACAACCACACTTTAAGCAAATTTGTCGACACAATCGACAGTAAAAGTTTTGTCAACCCAGAAGAACGGATGATTTTACTTGAAAACCTAAGACAAAAACAACAAGAAATTTATACTACAAGAGTTCAACTAGCCCGAGAACTCTGTGAAACATCATTAAAATTTTTAACTAAGCAATACATAGAAGAAAAAATCGAAGAACTTTCTTCAGTAAATGAAAAAGTTCAACAAGATTATGATGATATTATAAAAAAAATCCTCAACCTTCAAAAAAAAGTATCAGAAGAAATGGAAGAAGTTTTTCAAATAACTAAAGATAAAGTTATGTTTATAGGAGCTTATGATATTGATAAACTAGATGAGATTGTTGAAAAAGACTGTAGAAATTCTATAAATAAACGTAAAGACGAATGGCAGGATTTAATTAAAAAAGTTATAAAATACTTAGAAGATAACGACACAAGGTCTCATGAGGTTATAATGAATTGTTTAGGGTTTATAAAAAATGTTGCAATAGTATCAGATGATCAAAAAAGAAGAAATGATGAAGAAGAGAAAAAATATAACACGGATTTAGCTTTACGTGGAGACCAGTTGGATGAAAATGTTGATAACCTTGAAGACAAATTCAATAAAAAAGTTGAAGATTTGAAAAGGACTAAAACACCTAATGAGCTTGAGAAAGCTTTACAAGAATGTATGGGTGTATTAGAAGAAATTGCTATGGAACATAGAAAATATACTGAAGAAGCTTCAGAAATGATGTCTTTACATCCTTATAAAATAGTGAGTTCTTATTTGACGTATATGACAAGAATATTAGAAAAATTTGGCCTTGCATCACTTGATAAAAAAGATGAACTTATAGCTTTATATAGACAAAAAAGAGGTATTGGGGAAAATAAACTGAAAACCCCAGAAGAGACGAAAAGAAGGACGGCTGCAGTAAAAGAAGTTGTAGAAGTTAAACCGATTGAAGTTGAGGAAGTTGAGATTATTGGTAGAAAATGGCTTATTCAAACCCCAATTGTTGAAATTGTTAAAGAAATACTTATGACTGAAGATGATAAAGATAAGGAAGTGCAAAAGAAACTTAAGGAAGAAGAGAGAAAAAAGGAAGAGGAACGAAGAGCTCTTGAAGAAGCACAGAAAAGAGAAGAAGCTAAGAAACTAAAAACTAAACCGACTATGTCGAAATTAGAAGAGCCTAAAAAAGAAGATTTACTAACAACACCCGCTCCAGAAATGGAAAAAGATGAAGATGAATGCCCTGTTGATCCTGAAGGAAATTTGTGTTTATTAGACAATCTGAATGTAGGTGGTAGTTTTTTGACTGCAATACTTAATAGTTTACAAGGAAATATTGCTGAGTTTCTATCAGATATCGAGTCTAATGCTATAACTTCAGCTAAAAATGCAGATAGCCAAATGCTTGAAAAAATCAGAGAGGAACTTGATGAAAAACTCAGATTTTTATGGCCTAGAAAAGGGAAACTTGAAGTTAATGAGTATAGCACAAGAAGTCTAGAAATTAAAAGACATCATAGTCGATGGGATAGGTTTATGAGTGAAGTGCAGCCGAAAAAAGAATCCCACACAAAAGAGTTTGGGAAAATCCATAAAGATTTTACTGATATGCTTATAAAATATAAAAAAGACCAAGACATTATAAGGTTACAATTACCTAAAACAACAAGTATTGCTGAGTTTCAAGGACTTATGAGAAAAAACAGAGACTTTGAACAGCAGTTATTCCAAAGAGGTACTGAAATGTTAGATAGATTACAAGTTTTAGCAATAGACGAGGTTGAAAAAATCATGTCTATGTTTGAAGAGTTTATATCAAATCTACAAGTTTTTGAAAAAGGTGGTGATTATGATCAAAAAGAAATAGAATATTATAAAGACAAAGTAAAAGTTGTTAGCAATGAGTTATCTAATGAACAAAACAAAAGGAAAGATACAATTGAAACATTAAAGAAAAAATTTGAAAATGATAGACTGGACCCTGTTAAGAATTTTGAACGTGATTATGCTAATGCTTTAGAACTTCTTGCAGCTCGTGAAGGTATTGGGAAAAAATATGGTGCGCCAAAAAGGTCAGCACAAGAAAAAATCAGAGGGGAAATGACTAAATGTGAAAAAGCTCAAGAAGGGATTGAAAGTATCTACAAATCACTTGAAGATTTGCTTAATGAATACAAAACAACCCTTTCATCTAAATCCGAGCATCATTTTTTAACCCGTGAGCCAAGTTTAGCAATTTCAATACGTAAAGCCCTTATCTCATTCCGCCTTTGTATACACAAATATGGTCTTTATATATCAGCTTTTAGAGATGAAAATCTTGTTAATATCAAATCTTTAACATGGAAAGAAGATAATCAAAATATATATGCATCATTAGATGAAACTAGCTCAGAAGCTATAAGATTAGAATATTTATTAGAACCATTACAAGAACTTGCTGTATTAAAAACACCAGGAAACTTTTCACAAAAAATTAATGAAATAGAAAAAAATGCTAGAGATGAATGCTTGAAATTGTATTCAGGGAAAAATTTACCTGAAGCTGTTGATAAATATTTTAAGATTATGAGATATTATGCTGAAGAATTTAGGACAAATAGGTGTAAAATGCTTAGAGAAAGTGCTTTGAAGATTTTGGAAATTGAAGACTTTATTGCTGAAGGGACGTTGAGAAGTCTTGAGTTATCGTGTGAATGCTGGTTTGAGGAAGTGGTAGAGAAAATTGATGGGAATTTAGCAGCGTCTTATGAGAGAGAGGAAAATTTGAGGAAGGTGCATCAGAAAGCGTTGAGGCCCAATTTGGCTAATCCGAGCTGTTCGGAGGAATTGGAGAATCTTAATGCGCAAGAGACGGATAGGTATGATAGAGGGACTTCAGTTATAAAAGAGTCCAAAACAAGTTTCATAAAAAGTACAAAAGCAATTGGTGATGCATTTCGTGCCAAACTTGGTAACAACTGTGAAATCCTTCTCTACCTTTTTGACACGATGCTTATCTATGACGATTTCGCCTATATTCCAGGTGACGAAGCTCCTGAAGTAAAACGCAGTAACATCAAACAGCTTTTCACTAAGAAAAAAACTAGTAAACCAGCAGACAGTTTAGACCCAAGAGGTAAAAAAAAATCTTGGAATTCAATCCCAATGTCCAACTTAAAAATCCCAGGCGAGGTATCTTTTACAGATATCCCAGGTGTAACAAGTTATAAAAACGATGGTCAAAGAGCTGTTATCGTAAATAGAAATAAATGCTTTAAAGAGTTTTCTTTATTATTCGAAAGCAAAGTTCAAGAATATATAACAAGATTTGATAGACTAATATTTGATGAAGAAGGTTGGAATCAGAAATGGCGTGATAATGTAGATATTCTCAGATCTAAAAACACCTAGTTTATATGCAAAATAATCCTAATTTTTTTTTAACTCATAAACTCACAGTCTAAATTCTTGATTATATCTTCAGCTAATAACCTTAATTCTTCAATATATTCAGTACTTTCATTTATAGGGTTTTTTAATATCATCCTTATATTTTCAATTGTCTCTAAAGGTAATATATCAGATATTCCATGACTTTTTAAACTTATTGTTGGAGCATCAGGTTTGCCTTGTATTTCTGATATAAAATCTATACTACAGTCATCTTTGAAGGATTTTCTAGGGAAAATTTGGTCGATTTCTTGTTTTACTCGGTTGATATCTTGTTTTACTCGGTCAATATTGGGGGATTTATGAAATCCTATTATTGGGGTTTTCGATTTTGCATATGGCTTTTTTGTAGGTGTTTTAAAAGCTGATTTTGGTGAACTGATTTTGTTACGGACTTGTATGCGGAATGCACGCCAGGCAGCAAATTTGTCGATAATATCTGAGCAGAAAAGCTATATGAAAATAACCTCATCTACTTGACGCTTTAAAAGATGGTTATTCATTATTTTTATATAATATTTCTTTAACAACAATACAACAAGTATATTTTCTTATTATACCTAACTCTATATAACCTATCATATATTTTATATCAAATTTTGTTTTAACACCAAATACTTTATATAATCTTCATTTTAACAATAGGAATACCCAACTTTCTAAACTCAAAAATATCTCAAAACTCAAATCACAATTATCCCCTCCCTTCATTTTACCCTAACATAATTTCTTCTACAAAATCCTCAATCTCCAAAAAAATCCTTCCCTAAACCAAAATCCCATAATTCACAATCATAAACAAGCCCATTGATAAATTCATCCCTAAAAATCCTCAATTCCCCCAACTAAAAATCCTCATATCCACAAAACAAGTATCTTCATAACCCCAATCTAATCTTTCATTTTCTTAATTTTTAAACATAAAACAAATCCTTTCATAACAAAAAACCTCCCCTTAAAACCCTGCAATTAAAAACCCTTCAGCAATCCATTACCCTCCAAACTTTCCAAAACTATCCCTGTCAATCTCTTCTCCTTTTCAATTTTCATCAAAATTTTCGAATTTAAAGCCATACCATTGATTTTTCTCTCATATGGCGGCCTAATAAATGGGAAAACTCGATAACATAAGTGGTCTTTCAAAGGAAGAACTATTACTTCTCAGCCGAATGGCTGAGCAATGTGAAAGATATGACGAAATGATAGACTTTGTCAGGCACTTCATATCAAAATGCTCAAGTGAGTTCACCGAAGATGAAAGGAACATCTTGTCTGTAGCTTTCAAAAACGTGGTTGGTAACAGAAGAACTGCATGGCGAGTATTGAATTCCATTGAACAAAAAGAATCTCGTAGAGGAAATGAAGAGAATAAAACCAGAGCTGGGAATTACAAAGAAAAAGTTGAAGCTGAGTTGAGGAGTTTTTGTAGAGAAATCCTTAGAATTATAGACAATGACTTGTTACCAAAAACAACTAGTGATGAAGGAAAAGTGTTTTTTATTAAGATGAAAGGGGATTATTATAGATACATATGTGAATTCGCCCAAGGACAATATAAAGATGAAAGCTCGAAAAATGCTCAAGAAAACTATCAACAAGCTTTGACTATAGCTGAGACAGGATTGGATAGTACACATCCTAGTAGGATTGGTTTAGCTTTGAATTATTCAGTGTTTAACTATGAAATATTGAATCAACACGCTGAGGCCATCAAAATTGCCCAAAAAGCTTTCGATGAAGGGATTCAGAATTTGGAAAATCTCACTGATGAACAGGCATATAAAGAATCAACGATGATATTGCAACTTATTAGAGACAATATATCGTTATGGACTTCAGAAGAGAATTAATAGAGTAGATCTTATTAACTCATTAGATTAATAAAAGACTAAATGTTTTTCTTATTTTTATAGGAAGTTTATGAATAATTGTCATGAAAATATGTTGAGAAATGATTTTTGCAATTTTTTTTTTGATAAATTTGAAATAGTTTTAGGTTTTTAGGTGATATTATTAGTATAGTAAATAATATATTATCTAATGACTAATTGCGTAGGAAAAATATCAGATACAATATCCCTTTGTATGTAAGCAAGCCTTTGAATTCAAGGTTTTTTTCGCATTTTTCTTCAATAAACTCAGCTAATGTTGTTTCAAGGGTGTTGTTTTCATATAAGTTTTTTGAGAATTCAAAGACAAAATGCCTGCCAAGGAGGGTGGATTGAAGGATTATAAGGTTGGTATTTTTATGGGTTATAAATCCTTTGAATTCCTGAGGTTGAGAGTTTAAAAACGACTCAANATGGGTTATAAATCCTTTGAATTCCTGAGGTTGAGAGTTTAAAAACGACTCAAGAAAACTTTTACTGATGTCTTCTATTGTAAAAATCGATATATTTTCATTTTCCGTGTTTTTTATAAGAAAAANAGAAAACTTTTACTGATGTCTTCTATTGTAAAAATCGATATATTTTCATTTTCCGTGTTTTTTACTTGGATTGGCAATGAGTTTGGTTTGAAGAAACCTAAATAATAATTCCCTGATGAGCCGACAATACCTAAAAATGTTTGATTTGTTTCTATAGAATTGTGCAAATCAATTGATAGCATCTCTTTCCAGCCGTCCAAATGCATACCGATAAAAGAAAATGAACTTACATAGCCGTAACCTGATACATCATTATTTCTTTGGATGTTGTTGGTTTTACGATAAACTATTAGAGATTCTTCTTTTATGTTTGGATTGTTTGATATAGTTAGAGGATGATAACCTAGACTTGATCGTTTAAGCTCACGATTAAGAAAGATTGTTGCTATGCTAACCACCTGAAACGAGCATATTTTAATTTGCTGGACAATCTCAGGCCTACTGAAGCTCTGTGTCCTAAACACCTGAGCCTTATATTTAATCTTTCCTCTCTCTCCACAGGGCCATGACCAGTCGCTTCCCATAATAATCAAATCAATATAAACCTTTTAATATGAGTGATCTCGAAAGCCCACATCAAAATTCTTATCTCAACAAAAACCCTAAACTTTTTTTTCAAGCCCAAACCCATTCATCAAACCTCAAAAATCTCCACAAAAACTATGTATCTCGTAGTATGGAATACCCAACAAGCCTAAACATCTTAAATATAAAAAACAACAAAAAAAAGTTCATCAGAAATTCCCAAGTTAATTTTACATCAAAACTATCAGAAAAATCATCAAGTCAACTGCCAATATCATATAAAAATCTTCATAAATCTCCAGGACCTGGAGCTTATTCGATAATATCAAAAATATCAGGACCAGCATTTAGTTTGAGTGGGAAACCTAAATCTAGGGTTGAATCTTTAACCCCAGGTCCAGGGACATATTTGATTCCCCCAAGACGAGTAGTTTGTCCAAAATTTTCTCCAGCTAGAGAACGTCCGATAAAAGTTCCTGATAAAATTGGCCCAGGCAGTTATACACCTTTTTATGAATACTCCACACCTAAATGGAGATTTGGGGATTCAAAACGTCAAGAATATCTAATATCTGAGTCTCCAGGCCCAGGTGCATATTCAGTACCTAGTAACTTTTCTAAGAAAGCTTTTTCTATATACCCAAAAAGAAAACTTCAAGAATCATCACCAACACCTGGACCTGGAGCTTATTACCCTAAACATCCTGATAAATCTTTAAAGTTTTCTTTAAGCCCAAGACTTGATTATACAGCCAAAGAAGATATCCCTGGTCCAGGAACATATTCACCAAATCTTTTACTAGGTTTAAATTTCCCTAGGTAATTGTTATAAAGTGTTCATAAATCAATCTTCACAACAATACGAAGAAGTAAAGAAAAACCAATATATAAAATAATGAAGAATTTTTTATAAATAAAATTATTTTAACTAGTAAATTTTGTTATAGCTTTTGTTCCTTCAGATACTGCATGTTTTGATAACTCTCCTGGTAGAATTAGTTTTATTGCAGTTTGAACCTCTTTACTAGTTAATGTATGTTTTTTACTATATTTAAGCAATTTTATAGACTCTGATGATATTCTTTCAAAGATATCGTTTATAAAAGAGTTCATAACATTTATAGATCGGTTTGAAATCCCTGTGAGTGGGTGGATTTGCTTTAAGACTCTGTAGATGTATAAAGAAAATGTTTCGATACGTTTTTTGGCTTTTTTCTTTTCTATGTTTACTACTTTTTGAATTTTACCTTTAGGTTTATAATTGACTATTGTTCCTACTATATTATTATATATCACAATTGAAAATTCTTTGAAATCCCAATTTTTCAATACCAAATAAACAGTACTATTTTTCATATTCCCCTAATATCCTAATTAATTCTATTAAAAATATGTTCTTTTACTACAAAATAGTCTCCGGTTCCGCAGTAATAACTGAACGACTCCAAGAAAAATACTTCGAAATTTTTGGGCAAATGCTAATCCACATTATCCGTCCAATTGTCTGTGGCCTTTACACAATATCCAACCCAATCCTCCCAGTCCAATACAAAATACGTGATTGCCATAGAAAAATTATCAGCATAATAGGTCACAATTATAAAAGAAACAGAAGATTTGCTAGAAACATCACAAAAAACCTTAATGTTTACCAAACTGTCCTAGAAGAAGAACTTAAAAAAAATGGAAATCAAGTCGATGATTGGATTTTTAGTCTTAAAAACCGTAAAGTTTTAGACGATATTTTCTATTTCATTGAAAATAATTTACAAGAAATTATCGATATGCCTTTTAGTGAAATACTTAAATCATTTTTAAGATATGTAAAAGAGCAAAAGAAAATATTATGTAAATTATGGGATCAAAAAGTTGAGTACCCTGAAGAACTTGTGAAAAAGTTCCCTGATTTGTTAGAATATGCTGGATATTCAAAGGCGATATATGGATCATCAAAGAAAAAAGAACTTTGGAGGGATGATAAGAAAAAAATTGGCCAAAAAGAAAAAAATATGAGAGAGTTTATAGAGTTTACAAAAGTTGCTAAAGAAAATATTATATATAATTTAGGAGCTTCATCTATGTATCTTCCAGTAAATGCAGTAGTATTATCTCATGAAAAAAAATCTATCCTTATTGTGATTCGAGGAACAAAATCTTTATTCGATTGTGCTACTGATATCGACAGCCAATACACTGAAATAACAATCTGTGGGATAACAGGTAAAGTGCATTCTGGAATACTAAAATCCTCAGAAAGTGTATCTAAAAATATCAGAGACAAAGTTCTTGAATATTTATCCACAAACCCTGGATATGGAATTATAATAACAGGTCATAGTCTTGGAGCTGGTTGTGGAAGTTTATTAACTTTATTATGGCTTAATGATACAGAAATGAATAAATACCCAATAAAATGCTTTGCTTATGCCCCACCATCAGTTTTATCAACAAACTTAAATTATTTACTTAAAGGAATAGTTTTATCTTGTGTTAATGGAGATGATATGATTCCAAGATTAAGCTATGGAAGTTTAGTTGATTTCAATAATATGATTTTATATATTTATAAACAGGATTTAAATCAAGAATTTGATGACTTTTATGAGAAGTTCAGAGGAGAATGTAAAATGGAAAAAATATACCCGCCTGGGGATGTTATGCAGATATTTCATAAATCTGAAGCACAATATTCTAATTTTTGTATTGGAAAAGGATTTAACGAGAATTCAAAGATAGTTTTCGTCCCTGGGTTTGTTAGTAATGATTTTTATGGGACGATTTTGTTTTCAAAGACTATGCTGAAGAATCATAAGATGGATAGATATATTGAAGGTCTTAATGATATTATGCAGAAATTATGGAATGGGCATGGATTTAGTTAAGATTTAGGAATATTAAAAAACTTAAGAGATTATCGATTTTTTTTATTGTGGTTTTTTAAGTAAATATTTAATATTACCCAACTAATTAGCAGAACCTCTTCTTAAAACTGTCCGGCTATCCACCTGTTGTATTGGCCTTTGAGGTTTAGGAATCAGCCTTGGGGCATCATCTTGATCAGCCATACACGAAAACAGTTTTACTGGAGTTCTACCTTTAGCTTTACCTATTTGTGGCGATTTAGCTTTAGCCGCCCAGATTTTTTCTTCAGAAATCTCATCAAGTTGTTCATGAACCTGCATGACAATATTATTCATTTTTTTCTCAAATGCTGTGAAATCTTCTATTTTTATCAAATACGCTAAAGAATCTGATGGGTTGATTATTTTCATTAAAGACTTATATAAAATATCAAGTTCGTTTTTTGTATATGTTAACATATCGATTTCTTTAGGTAAAGGGTTTGATAAAGATTTAATTTTTATTTCAGCTATAGAATTTTGTGAAGATTTTTGGGCTTCAAGTTTTTGAGAAAGTTTTTGTATTTCTGTATTGGCTAGATCGGTTTTGTTATTGGATTCTATAAGATTATTGTTAAGGTTTTGGATTTCAGATTCAAGTAAAGAGATTTTTATGGTTTTTTGATGAAGTTCTGATTGGGTGTTGTTTAGTATTTCGTCTTGGGAGTTTTTTTGGATTTTTAAGGTGTTTAGTTCTTGTTTTAATGTTTCGTAGTCTTGATGAAGATTTTCAAGTTGGGATATTTTGGATTCTAAGGTTAAGATTTGACTATCGTGGAGATCTTTTGCTCTTTCTAGCTCATCTTTAGCTCGTTCTTGGGTTATAAAAAGCTCATCTTGCATTTTGGTTCTTATTGACTCCATTTCGTATTTGAAGATGAGAATTTGCTTTTGTAGTTCCTGATTCGTTTTTTTTAAAGATTCGATTTTTGAATGCTTTTTGGATATTTTTAGGTCTTTTTGGCTGTTGGATTCTTGTAAGGTTCGCATTTCTTTGTCTTGAGATTCTTTGAGGAAATTCATCCGAGAGATTTCTTTTGACAGGATTTCAGCTTCGGAGCGCTTTTTTATGAGCTCAAGTTCAAAGTCTTTTCTTGATTTTTCACAAGCTAGGGTTTTTTCTTGCCAGCTACGGATTTGCGTTTTGTCGTTGTTGATTGTTGATGAGAGTTTCGCGATTTCACTTTCGAGGGACTTGTTTTTTGCATTGAGTTCGTTGATTTGAGGTAGGATTTTTTTTGACTCTTCAAGTTTAGCTTTTAATTGAACAACCTCATCGCTAGGCTGAAAACTGATTCCAGTTATTTGCAATTCTAACACCTGTTTCTCTAAATCTTGTATTTTAGCCTTGTAATTTTGAATAAGTTCATCTTTAGATAACATCTGATTTTTCATCAAGTCAAATTGTCCATTTCTATTATACAATGATGTTCTAGCTTCATTAAGATCTTTCGCTAATTTATTGCATTCGATTTGTAAAGCTTCATTATGCTGTTTATATAATAAAGATTGATCTTGAGTTTTTGGCAAGTCCCCTTTATATGATGATATAGTATCTTTGGCTAAATTTAGCTCTTTTGTTAGATTTTTTACTTCTAAGTCGAATCGAAATATTATTGAAACCAATTCGTTTACAGGAAGTGAGTAGAGGGAATTGGAATTCATTGCAGTAAAATTATCTGAAGGGGTTGATGCTTCTTCAGATGTTATATTTTGGGTTTTCCTTTTTATCCAGTTTTTCATTAATTATTAAGTTTTGTTTTTCATGTTTTTATATCAAAATAAAGAGATTAGATGTAAAGATTTTTAGGGTTAGTAATTTAGTTGTAGGTGTATTTTTTTTAACAGGATGGTTTTCCAATAATAAACTACAAACTATAAAAATTAAATCTAAAACTATATATCGAAATCCAATATCTTACACGCATATCTTTTCCTAAAATCATCTATCTAACTAAAAAAATTAAAACCCCAATCCAAAAATCCTACAAATCAGTCTACAAAAAAAAAAATCCTACCTAAACTTCCCTAATAAAAATTCTAATCAAACCTACAATTAAAAAAAATACCCATTTTCATCCAACCCCAAACTCCTAAAATCATCTAAACTGAAAAGTTCTAATCTTATTCTCCATATTTAATATAACTATATAATATAATGTCGAAAACTTCACGTACAACACAAGAAAGGATAATATCAGTTCCTAAACATATCACAAAGCAGCATGATGAAATTTCCCCAACATATAAAGTTAAAAACCTTAAAAACTCTATGGGTACCCGTTTACTTCTAAACACAAAAAAATCAAAATCAGCTCTAAATCGTCAAAAAATCTTACAAAATTCATATGAAGACGAAATGACAATCCTCATAAATGTAGAAAGAAGCTATGTTAGAGAACTAATAAAATCCCCAATGAAATTAACCCTAACACCACCAAAATTAAAACATAAATTCAAACCTTTAAGTCCAAATCAAACAAAAAAACAACTTTTGCATAAATTTGGCTCTTTAACAACGTGTGATTTTTTAAAATGTACTCATAACAAAAAAAATAACAATACGCAAAGGGTAAAATTCTCATTTACACCTGAAATTCTTAGTAAAAAATAATTATTATTAAATGCATTATATAAAAACATAAGTAAAAATGTGGGTTTTTATATTGAGTGTTTCAGTAAATGATATAATTATGGATTTTAGGAAAGGTGTTAGATTTTTTGAAGATGTTGAGGTTTAATGTGATGTTTTTTAGATTATTTAAAGAGAGGATTTTGATAATACTTTAAAAGTTTTGCTAACTTTTCAGTGGGTTTGTTTGATATCGCAATTTGAGTTTGGATTTTATTCATAGAAAGGTAATTTTTTTCGTTTTTATGGTAGATAAATGAAAAGATTATGTTGAAGTTTGGAAATCTAGATTAAGTCAACTATTGGCTACAAAAATTTAGAGTTTATATTTTAGGGATAGTCTTGTATTTACTAGTAAATATTATCGCTTATTTATTAAATCTATTATGTAGTCTATATAATATTGTGAATTTTTCGGTAAATATATTGATTATGCTTGAGATAGGTTCAGATAAGCTATTATAATTGTTTAGGAAACTTGTTATACAAAATATTTTATTGATATTTTAGAACATAAAAAATATGATAAAAAAACCATGAAGTTTATATTTAGATTGATTTTGTGAATAAAAAATACAACTTTTATACAAATTATAAAATCAAATACTTATTAGATTATTTTGAATACAATACTAAGCAAATATTCTCTTTTTTTTTTTACTAAATAATATCTTATTAACATAAAATAAACATACCCATAAATTCTATAAACAAATCCATCAATTTTATATTATCCTATGATAATTTATATAAAATTTACTCTATTAATCAACCTATATCTAAAAACCCCCTTTAAAACTAAGTTTATATTCCATTTACTATTAAAACCCAAGTCAAAAATCTAAACTTACCTAATATAAAAAATAAAAATACCTAAAACTCATCCCACTCTTAACCAAAAACTCCAACATCATCCTAATCCAACTACCACCTTTCTAAAACCTTCAAAATCCACTAAAAAAACTATAAAAACCCTCCACTCAAACCAAATTCCTAAACATTTCCAATAACTTTTAATAATCTTAATAATCTTATCTAGCCCCTNCTTTTAATAATCTTAATAATCTTATCTAGCCCCTTTAAACCCAACTGCTTCTTCCAAAATATTTGACTTTGTATTAGAAGCAATAATTTTTTGATGCAAAATCGAGCTCTCTTTCTTTAGTTCTGTAAGTTGTTTTTGAAAGAAGTCATTCATATCACATTGTTTTTTCACTTCTTGCTGGAAATCCTTAAAAATCTCAGCTATTTGTGGGAACAATGCTTTTGGGGTGTCTTCAGTTAGAAGAGTCACATTGGTTTCCATACCAACAATTTCAGCCCTTGTGGTTTCTGCAAGATTTTTTGAGTCCCTAAGCAGTCTTTGTGCATCTGCTATTTGTCCTTCTATATTGCTTATGTTCTGTTTGACGTTCGCACTTTCCATGCTCTTTATTATTCTCTTTTGAATAAATATCAAAATCTTAATTGACTTGGATTATAGAAAATGCTTGATATGATAGGATTTGTAAAAGATTAATTGTCGTGGGTATAGAAATGATTAGAAGGGTTTTATATTAGAAATTTAAGAGTTTTTTTATTGATTATGGGGATTTTTTGAAGATTTTTTTAGGTAAAAGTTGATGGTATTGATGAAAATTAAAGGGAAAATATAGTAGGATTTAAGGGTTTTTTTAATATATAAGGAAGTGGAATTTTATAGAGGATATGAGGAATGTTATGGTGTAATTTTTATTTTGATTTATATGATGAGTTTTAAAAAATTAGAAGGGTTATGACATGATGTTATTTAAAGGATAAGTACTGATAATTTTTTGCTAGAATATGGATAACATTTAGAGGTATCAGAATATCAATAATTTGAAACTTATAAAAGTATAATTTTAATATGGAAAAGATAAAATCAGTCAAATTTATCAAAAAACGAAGAAGGATTAAACTTGTTATAAAACCTTCTGAGTCGCCTCTTTATATAAAAGCATATGAAGAGTATCCGAAATCTAGACCTTGTTATAATGTTTCTAGGTGTGGAAGTACTATTAAAAAATCACCTTCGCCAAGCATGACACAATCTAGGATTATTAGAGTTAAGTACACAAATCCTTTATTACCTGAAAAATCAGTGAGCAATGTAAAAAAAGACATAAATAATATTTGCCTCACAAATACTATAAAGGCTTGTTATACAGAATTCTCTAAAGGCCCATCATTTCGAAATACAAAAACACTTAAAAAACTTTATTTTTCTCAGACAAATTCAAAAGCTATAAGCCCAACACGTCTTAAGTTCCAAACAAAAAAAATAATAGAAAAAAAACTGCCAATAATTAAAAGCAACTTTCGACTTGACCTAACAAGCTTCAGAAAACTCATAAGAGAAGCTCCTTCTTGGACATATCGTGAAGAGATCCCTCATACAATTGAAAGGAAAATAAAAAAGCTGAAAGAAAAATCTATCGAGTTAAAAGGTTGGGATTAATATCATAAACTTATAAATAAATATTAAGTAATTTATACATCTTTATATATAAATGTCTTTTCGTGAGAACTTTGGAAGATTCTTACTTATCACAATTTGTGTCTTATCAGCTATAAGTATGTTCAAAGACCCAAAGAATAATGAAAAGCTTCTTAAAGATGGCTACAATCGAACTTTTACCCATGCTAAAGATTATAATCTTACCTTGCCTCTAACCCCTCAAGATTTATCTTTATATACTCAAGAAATCATATATTTAACTGGTTTTTACTACTTCTTGGTAGTATATTTATAATCCTTAAAGTGAAAATTGGTTCTTGCATTCTCATAGTATTGTTATCATCTTTTTGTATTTTTATAAACAATCCATCGTTGTATAATAAAGATAAAGATATTTTCAATCATGCTTTTCAGTCATTGTTAAATATGGGGCTTATAGCTGGTTTGTTTTTGACTTGTCAGGAAAAAACTGAAGAAAAACTTAAGGCTGAATAGTAATTAAGTAGGGGTTTTTTTTAGTTTTTAATTAGATTTTTGGGAACTTAATTTTGATTTTTGAAGGTTGTTTATTGTTTTGGTGAGGAAGATATAGAGGAAAATTGGATTTTTTATGAGGAAGTATGATGATAAGATAAGGAATATCATGGTTTAATTATGTTTAAAGAAATGATGTGTGGATGAGGAGGAGAATTAGGTTTTATATACTAAATAAGTGTATAAGTGACATTTTATGTGTTACTTTAGGTAGTGATTTTAAGTTATAGAGATACTTGAGAATCTTATTGGAAGTTCTTATTATGTGAATTAGAAATTTATGAGTAAATATATATCATTGATATAATATTAATATAGTTGCAATATGCTTTTTTCCAAGTACTACATAGAAATTTGTATTCAAATCATAAATTATATTAGAAAAAAACTTTAGATTTGTCCTCTCTATAATTTTTTGTATATGAAAAACCATAAAATTTTTCCTTTGAAATTAATTTAGGCGACCATTTAAGGAATATATTTATTAAAAACTCCAAACAAATTTAGTGTATATTTTTTTAAGGAGATAATGTCTTGTTTGAAAAATAATTATGTTTGATAATAATAGAAATATGATGACTAAGCCTGAAATTCATATAAAAATAGTCCTGCTTAAATTTAAAACGAGTATGGCTATTTATTTGTGTATATGATTTGTATATATATAAATTTTATTAACTTAAGGATTATATAAATTAAATATTTTGCTTAAGAATTCCTTATTAAATAATCCTAGCTTATCATAATAAACTAAAAGCATTTAGTGGATAGTATATTTCGTTAATATAAAATGTCAGAGCCTTCGATTTGTTCGTCTTCAGAAGTCGGCCTAGTGTCAAAACTCATAAGATCCAATTCCAAAACCCAAGATCATGCATCTCTTGAAGCTCTCTTCAACGCAAATTCTCTACAATCTTATGTGCTTGAACTGAAAAAAGCACAGTCTATCATGGAAAAATACTGTCCAATTGAAATTACAATCCCATTCAAAGGTAACTGTATTGAAGTGACATCTTGCAGCAAATACTTAGTTTTTGGGAGTATCGAAGGTCGTTTAGCAATAGTTGAACGTGAAACCAAAGAAATCCTTCATGACTTAAATCTTGAAGGTGGGACAATTTTCACACTAATGCTTTTTAATGATGATCATTCTCTTCTTGTAGCAGGAAAAGACTCAATAATTAGACTTTTCGATTTCAGAACTTTTAAACTAGAAAAAACTTTCCAAGGTCATGAAAAAGAAATAAACCAAATAACTGTTTCAGTAGATGGCGAATTTGCTTATTCAGTATCAGATGATTGTACTGTCCGTGGATGGAATATAAACCAAAATGAAGGAAAAGTTTTATATTATCATGAAAAGCCAGTTCTTTGTATAGACAAAAGTGATGATGGGACTTATTTAATAACGGGTGGGGCTGATAAAAAAGTTAAAATCTTTAATTTAGAAAATGAAGTTATTGAAGATTCTATTTCAGATTTTGCATCTAGTATTTGGGCAGTAAGATTTTCACCAGAAAGCGAATATATCGCTGCAGGTGATAGTAATGGACAAATAAAAATATGGAATTTCGATGGTTTAGAACTTTTTAAAGTCCTTAATGGTCATACAGAACGTATTACTAAACTTATATTCAATAACACTTTATCAACTTTAATCTCATCGAGTAATGATACAACTTTAAGAATATGGGATATTGTTAAAAATAAACATGAGATTATATTAAGCGGACATACTGATTGGGTTAAAAATTTCAAACTCTCAGAAGATGAAAAATCCATATATTCAATATCTGAGAATTATAAAATCATGTCTTGGCAGTTTCCAAGATTCGATAAATCTTGTTGTAAAAAAGAAAACAAGTTTATTATACAGCAAATATGTTATTCTATTAACAATCAATATTTATACACTTCAGATTGTAATGAAATTGTGGTCTGGACACTTTATGATAAGTCATATTATAAAACTTTGAAATGTTATTGGAAAGTATCAGTTATATGTGCGAATTCAGATGGTTTGGGTATTATTATTGTATATGAAAACAATGAAATACATTTTTGGTCAGTTGAAGATAATGAGAGTCAAATGAAAAAAAAACATTCTTCACGTATAAAATGTATTGTGTCAAGCTATGATGGTCGTTATGTTGTATGTGGGGATGTGAATTTCCGAGTAACAGTTTATTGTAAAAGGAATTTCAAAGTTGTAAATGTTTTTAAATGTCATAATGCAGTGATAAATTCTGTTGTTTTCAGCAAGCCTATTAACGGTGAAAACAATCAAATTTTTTCTGGAGGAGACGATAAGGTTATTTTTATATACTCAATAGATTATAATAAGTCAATAAAATTACCCACTAGCCATACACAGCCAATAACCCAATTATTAGTCTCAAGGAATAATGAAATACTGATTTCAGGTGATACATCTGGGGTTATAAAAATCTGGAATCTTTTACACCAGATTTGTATAAAAACTTTAAATGCTCATATTGATAAAATTACAGGAATTTATTTTACAGAAAATTCTAAGTATTTTTGGATCTCTTCAGCTGATGCTAGTATTTCATTGTGGAATTCAACAAGTTTTACTGAAGTCACGCATTTGAAAACGAAATATCCAGTTTCAGCATTTGCTTGCACTAAAAATGAAATTGATATTATTTTAGGGGAAAATGAAGAAGTGCATTTTTTAGATAACCCGTTAAAGACAAATCAGTTTTTTATATATGGACCAGGAAAAGATTATTATGCTTTTATGAAGTATATATTGAATATATGTGAAAATGTTGATGAACCACATAATCCAGAAATGGACAAATGGATGATAACACCTTATGAGATTAATGCTTTACATTTTTATGCTTATAATAATTTACCTGGACATTTAAAAGCCGCTTTGAATTCTGATAGTCCATTTTATATGTCGAAGTCAGGGTATAGTCCTATTCAGATTGCTTTGCATAGGAATTTTAGGGATTGTATAAATGTGATTATTAGGAGTATTTGTGAAAAAGTTGAAGAAAACCCGTATACGATAGATTTTCTTGAAGATTCTATAATAAAACTTAATGAAATCGGGTTTAGGGACCTTGACAACTTCTATGATTCGATACTTTATAAAACTAAAGATCGACGTTTACCTAAATTTTGTGATGAAGATGTGAGTTTACCTATTATGCACTTTTCTCGTAATCTTGGACCACAACAAAAAAATTTCTTTACTCCTGACCAGATCTCCAACTTCGGCACACCATTAGCTTTTTGGCAAAGCGCTTTACGTTTAGATACCGTCATAGGTTCAAAAGACTCTATTATTTTCTTAGAAAGTCTTACAGGATGTCCAAATACCAACATTTTCCGCACATCATTTATCCGTGAAATTATTTTATACAAATGGAAATACCTTAAATGGGTATTATTACCCCAAGCTATGACATATTTTTTATATATGGCATGTCTTTCATCATATATTATTATATTTGATAACAATAATGAAATTTTACTGATGATTATTTTTGTGTTAAATGCCTTTTTAGCTTTATATGAAATATTTCAGATGATATTGACTAAAACTTCATATATGAAAGATCCTTGGAATTATATAGATTTTACAAGAATGAGTTTATTTTTTGTTTATGTTAGTATGCATTGGTTGGGGTATCAGAAAATCATTGCGGAAAAAGTTTTAGTTGGGTTGATTTTTGTTACTATGGTCAGAGGGATAAGTTATTTTAGGCTGTTTGATAATACTAGGTATATGATAAATTTACTTAGCGAGATTATTAAGGATATGAAGAGCTTTTTGATACTTTTGACATATTCAACTTATTCATTTGCCCTTATTTACTTTATTATGATAAATGATATATTTAAATATAACGCTAATGCTGATACTAGTAAAATGAAATCTTTTTCTGAATACATCGCTTTATCATATTTGCTTAGTCTTGGAAGTTTTGATACAAAGGGTTATGAAAATTTTGAATGGATAATATTTTTCTTTGCATCAGTTATAAACCCATTAATTATGCTTAATTTACTTATTGCTATTATGGGTGATACTTATAGTCGTGTTGCTGAAGAACAAGAAATTGCTGATATGCAGGAATTAACAGAAATGGTCATTGAAGGAGAATATTTATTGTTTTGTAAACGTGGAAATGGATATAAAAGTTATATGCAGATATGTAAAGAAGAAGAACTTACTGCACAAGATGTAACTATTGAACAGAAACTTAATAAACTTAAAATTAAAGCTAAGGAAATTGAAGCTTCGGTGCTACAGAAAAATAATGAGATAAGAGAGGAAATTAGAGAAAATACTGAAGGGATTAATAGTAAAGTTGATGAGATAATTGGATTGATTGAAAAGATCACTTTAGCTCAGGATTAATATATTAATTCCTATAATTTTTATAAGATTAATGATAGTGGATTTTAGTGTAAAGGGTATTTTGATGATGTTTTTTGTTTAGGGTGTTAGAATTATATATTCCTAAGCAAATAAAATCATAATAACCCTATGAACTCTAAAATTTTCATATTAAATAAACATATGAACTTTCAGAACAAAGAGCTTATCGACATATCCTTTGAAGACTACGACGAAATTTCCTCCCAAGGCTTTCTACCAAGAAAGTCACAAATAAGTGAATTCTATGACGATTTTCCCAACACTTCCCAAAAACTCCCAAACTCAGTCCAAGAGTTCCTCCTTAGATCTGATCAAATCCAAGAAGACATAAGAAAGAAAAACGACAAATCCCCAGATTTCAAAAAATCCCCATACAAGAAAATCAACGACAAACTCAAGTCTTTAGGTTTTTCTAGTGAAATTTCCCTTAATACAACTTTTGAATCTTTTTTCGATACCCTCGATAGTATTCTGACTGAATTTATATACACAGTCAACAAACTCAATGAAGCAGAAAAAAGTTTAAAAGAAGTTTTTGATAAGAAAAAAGATGAGGAACGGGATAAAAGAAACAAAAAACTTTTTAATGAGTTTGAATATGGGTCTATAGATTCAAACTTAGAAGATTTGTTTAAAGAGGTTATGAATAGAGAGGTTAATTTGAAGAATGAAGAAGATCATAATATTATTACATTTATTAAATACACAGAGATACAAAGAGCGAAATTAGTTAAGAAAATACAAGATTTTACTAATGATAAAGATAGTTGTATTTCTGCATTACAGGAATTAGAATATAAGAATAAAGAGTTAGCATTAAAGCTTAAGAAAAATCAGATATCAAATGAGATTAGAGATAAGATGAAAATTCTTGATCAAGTAATAATAGAATTGAATTTGAAATCAGCTAAAGAGTTACCTGAAGCTATAGGCAAGTTTCAACAAGTAATGTTTGCTTTGCCTAGTGTTGAGAAATTTGTAGCTGATATTTCTGAAGAATTTGTTAATGATCCTAATTGTAAAAAACTTGAAGATATATTGGTTATAATAAAGTCACAGAAAAAAAATATTTCAGAAGCTGAGGATTTTCGTAGAAGGGTTTGTCAAGCTTTTGGTGGTGAAAAACTAAAGGATGTTATTAGTTATGGAAGAGGACTTTCACATTTTTGTAAGTTGTTTGAAGTTCAAAATAGTGAAAAGTTATTTGGCGTTGTTGAAGAACTTTTTTATTTTGTTCATCAGATGAAAGGGTTTATTGGGGTAAGGAATATTTAGTATTGCAGAAGGAAATTGGGCATGGATGAGAATGCGCAAATTAAAGAAATACTTGAAAGCATTATTAGCGCTTTTGATAAACATATCAAGTGTAATTAAATATGTGAGATTTTTGGTTGGAGATTATATTGAGAGGAAATTTTTAGGATTGGAATTGATGATTGTGTAGGATTAGTTAAGGAAATTATATTGGATTTTATGTGGTATTGAAATATATTTGATATCATTTGTTGATAAAATTCCTTAAATATCACTTAAATAAAAGTAATAAATACACAAAACTATTCTAAAAATATCTTAAAAACTATAATAATTTTCCCATACAATTAATTTAAGTCTTTAATTTGAACTGGAATTATCCCTAATCATATTTTTCAAAAGCTCAAACATTTTCTCTTCACTAAACTTCGTCCCTCTTTGCTTTATCACAGCAAGTGAAACAAAACTTGTTATCAAATTTTCTGAAAACTTAACAAGTTTATTCATATCTTCAGCAACATCATACGTAATTTCTTCAATAACTTCATCGACAAGCAACAAAGACACAAGTCTTAAAACCTGTTGTTCACTATAAAAAAGTGCTTTTGCCTTTAAAACCTTTGATTTATGCATATAATAATCTTTTTTCTGCATAATAAACTTTATATTCTTATCAACCTGTACAATAACATTCCAAGTATCTTCAACAAAATCATATACTAAATCTTTCATAGCTGTATAAATAGATAAATCCACATCAGGTCTATCTCTTCTTATATCAGCTTCTCCTCTATAAGGTCTATTCATCCAAGCAATTTTCTGTAAAGTTTTTTCTTTTTCAGCTTTTAAAGTTTCGATATTATGTTTTCTCTCATCTAAATTCCCGGCAACTTTACTGACAATTTCATTAGCATCATGATCAACTTCAGTCATATCAACGTTGATTTCTCCAAGGTTTTGAATAATCACATCTTTATTAGGGATTTTACCCATTTCCATTTCAGATAAAAAGTCAATCCCACGTGACACGAGGTTCTGATGTATTATCCTTTTTTTAAGCAAATCTTCATGCTTTTGGACCAGCTGCCACCTTTTTTCATTGAGTTCTCTCATGTTAGCTTCGATTTTTAATATTTTCTGCTGTTTTTCTCTTTGTCTTTTCGCTAAAATCTCATCAACCATTCTTTTACGTTGTTTTTCAGCATAATCCCCTCCTTCTTCTAACGCATGGGCTAACAGGATTTGATTTTCCCTATCAAGGTCCCCATTTTTCAAAGCTTTTTCTAAATTTTCAGCTTTATTTAAGATTCTGTGCATGTTTTCCAAGCTTTGATGGTCTCTTCTTTGCTGTTCTTCAAGTAAAGCTTCTAAATGAGCACTATTTTGTAGTTCTTTTCTTTCAAGGTCTTCTCTTTGTGTGATAATTCTTTGTAATTCTGCTTTTCTTTTGACAATTTCTTCTAAATGGTTTAGTTTTATAGCTTGAAGTAGGCTGTCTTCTATTTCGTTTTGAGATTTCTGTATTTGGATTTCTTTGAATTTGAACTCAGCGATTTTCTCTTTGATTTGATCAATTTCATCATCATTTACTACATCTTCTTGTTTTAAGTCTTTTAGTCTTTCTTTTAATCTACGTTCTTCCCAGTCCCAGTCGTTTTCTTTTTTTTCTTGTAGGTCAAGCTTTTTCTTGTGGATTTTGTTACCGAGTTTATCGGCCTATATGTATTTTACCTTCTTTTCAGCATTTTTGATATTGTCTTCTTCACCTTTTAGCTCTTGTTCCCATTCTATTGGTCGTTGGAATATTTCCATAATATAATATAAAGTACCCTATCCAATGATTAAACATAGCAGTTTCTAAAACTAAACAGCTTCCTGAATATTCCTATCTTAATCTATCACCATATAAACTATGAATTTTTAAAAAAAAAAAAAATCGAAAAATGCTTTTTAAAACAGTATTGATAAATTTCTAAATCACATCAAAAAGCCTATCCACACAATTATTCCCAGACAAAAAAAGCCTCTTTTCCCTATTTTCTCTACAAGCCGACAATTTCCTTATAAAATCTTAAAAAATCCTATTATGCCAGTATTAAAGCACAATTTCTAATAATATCAAAAATGTTTGAAAAGCTCTTATCTCTAATCGGAGTAAAAAGACAACGACAAGAACCTAGTGAAAACAAAAAAAAGCATAAACGCTGTAAATGTCCAATCTGCACTGAGCCAATAGCCAAATGCGTTTTAACAAGTTGCGGACACACATTTTGTGAATACTGCCTAGAACAGTCTATGATTTACTCATCCTCATGTCCGTTATGTCGTAAAAAAATCATTCGAACCTCATCTATACCTTGTAAATCTATAGACAGTTATGTTTATTCCCAGCTGTCAGACAAGCAAAAAGAATCTTATGTTTTAAGAATGAGGCAAATAGCAAAATGGAACGAAGAAAAAAAGCTTAAGAATACAAAAGTTGGTATGAAAATAGATGCTTTAGATACTGAAGGGGTTTGGTGTTCAGCAATTATCCGCTTGAAAATAGACAATGGGGAAAAAGATCCTTTCCTTTATGTACATTATGCAGGCTGGGATAGTTCTTATGATGAAGTTATATCAGAAAGCTCTTATAGATTAGCCCCAGCTGGGTTTTATACCTCGAAAAATATCCCCAAATACAGAATGGGTAGTATTGTTGGGGTTAATGATATAGGCAATTAGGAGTTTCTAAGGTTTATAATTAAATCTTAATTTATTCATATATTAGCCCTTGTTTTTGGGGTTTTTTTATATGAATTTTGAGAGTTGGCAGGATTTGGAATTGTTGAGATTAGGATTTGCTTATAAATTTTGTTTTTATAAAGGAAGATTTATTTAATGTTTGGCTTAGGGGAAGATTTTATGTTTGAGTGGAGTAGGTTTTAAGTTGTGGTTTTGAAAGTATTAGGGAAAAAATGCTTGATTTGGGTTTTGGACTTTTTGGGGGGCTTTGATAGGTTTTGTGTGAAACGGAAATTATGGAAATGAAGATGTGAAAGATGTGAAAGATGTAAAGGAAGATTGGGATAGGATTAGGATTAGGATTTGAAATAATGTTGGATTTGTGAAATAGTGGAAAAGGTGAGTTTGGGTTAAGTAGGAGATGTGAGGGAAGTGAGGGATGTGAAGGAAGAGAAGGATAATGAGGAAAGATGAAGAAAAGAGGTGGAATGAAATTATGGGGTTTTTTTGTGTAAGATTTTAGATTAGATATATACAATTTGTTTGTACCATAAATTTATCGTATATTATATTAGGTAAATTTGAATTTCCTTTTAGTGTAAAAATGATTATATAATTTTTATGACTATATTCAGAGTTTAAGCTATTTTTATGATATTATTGTATACTACTACTCTTAAGGAATTTAAAAGATATGCTTGAATATATGATTAAAGTATAATATTATAGATTTAAGTATATAAAAATCATATTTGGCTTTTATGTTATAACTAAACTAAGTTGCTACACAATTCTAACTAACTTTAATTTTAGCTTTCAGATTTAATAACACATTTAATTTTTACATTAAAAAATATTCCTAATCCACATGAAAAACTATTTCTAATCTATATATAAACCTACATACACTCTCTAAAAAAAAATATACACAATTATAAATAAATCATGTTCTTTACAAAAACACCTAAAAATACTCATAAATCTAAACTCCTAACCACATCCAATCCAATTTTTTTCTATTATCTCTTAATCACAAAAGCATTTTTTACAATCAAAACCCGAAAAAAACACACAAGTTAATTAAATCTATCTAAAAAGCCTTAAAAAAAAACTTAATATTCCACACTATTCACATAATCATAACATCAACTAACCTAAAATCTCACAATTTCCATATAAAATTTAATCCTAATACATTTGAAATGGGTAATGCTTGTATTGAAAACAACTCAACAAGGAAACTCGGCAACAACTTTGGTTTCTCTCACACTTCCTGGGTTCAAGAAGGTTTTTTCTCCCAAGAAGCCCTCGATGTTGATATGGAATCCTATCTCGAACTCCAAGGGCAACTAAGTTTACATTGGCAAAAAATCCCTAAAAATTTTAAAAGCTTTTCCTATCTAATTCAAAAGTAATAGCCAAATAGAGGAGTTCCAGATAAAATTGTTAGGAAAATCTTACCTATAATGTTCCCTCCAAAAGGAAAATATTCTCAAGTTTATGCTAAAACATTTTCAAATAGTGAATTACCTAATGTGANTATAATCTCAAGTTTATGCTAAAACATTTTCAAATAGTGAATTACCTAATGTGACACCTACATTTTCTTCATATTTAACAATCCAATCGGCAATATTAAAAATTTATATAAATCCTGAAGGTCAAAAAGCACTTCAAACTATACTTTGGGTTTTAAACAACTCTTTGAAAAATGTTTCATTTTCTCCTACATTGACTAATATAACAAGTTTATTACTTGTATATACATCAGAAATTAGATGTTTTGAGATTATTGAAATTATATGCGATATAAGTAATGAAAAAAAAGAAATTTTAGATAAGTATTTACCTTTGGATGGAGAACAACTTAGGCAGGTTGTTGCGATTATATGTAAGATTGTTTTTATAGAAAATGATGGAGTGATGACATATATTAAAGCATGGAATATTGATTTTGAAGAAGCAGTTGCGGATATTGTTAAAAACTTCTTTATAGGATATTTCAAATTACCATTTTTGCTCAGAGCTTTAATGTGGGTGTTAGCTGATGGAATAAAAGCTCTTATAAAAATTATGGTTTCCGTTTTGGTTATAATGTCTGACTGTTTTTCTGAGTTTAAAAGCGACTTCATAACCGATCTTAAAATAGTATGCTATAGTTTTGATAATGATGAGCAGATATTCACATATGCTAATAAGCTTAAAATTATAAAAAATGTGACTGAGGACTTGAATTTACCAAACCTTAAAAACCTCACTTTTTATCGATACATAAAACCTAAATGCGAAATTTCCTCTAAACTCATATCAACATATGAATTAGAAATTATATGGGCAAATATCCCATCAATATATCAAAACCATTCAGTTGAACTGTTTTTCTCAACAGCTTCTGATGGTTTTTCATTAAAAACTCTATTAAATAAAACTCAAACCCTAAATCAAAACTCATCAACACTTATTCTTATAAAAACTGAATCTTATGAGATTATTGGGGTGTTTTTTGATGCAGTTCTAGCTTCGAATAAGAAATTTGTTGGAACAAACAACTGTTTTGTTTTTGTTTTAAGACCTGAATTGAAAATGTATTTAAGCGCAGGGGTTAATGATATGTTTGCTTTTATTTCAGAATCGATACTACTTTTTGGAGGTGGATATTTTGGTAGTGCATTAACTATAGATAAAAAACTACTTCATTGTACATCTAGTAAATGCCTTACTTTTAATAACCCTGTGTTAATAAGAGACTCATTTGATTTGATTGAATTAGAAGTATTAACTATTGTGTCTTAATAATTTATGTAATTTTTTATGTTTGTGGAAGATTTTTTTTTTTTGGCTTTATAAAAAGATTTTCTGGGTTTTTTTAGATTTTTTCTTAAGAAAAAGATATTTTTATAAGAACTTAAGTGGGTTATAATATATTTAGGGAGAGCTGAAAATGCTGAAATGCTCGAACTGCCAAAATGAGCCAACAATCCAGTGTTATGGTTGTCAAGACTTATTACTCTGTAATTCTTGCTCTATAAACCATATCGACTATCATAAAACCACAAAGAATAAGTATAACTTTGGTGAAATAAGAATTAAACTATCTAAAGGCAAAATACAAATACTTAAGAAAAAAGCTTTGCAATGCATCAAAAGCATAAACAAACAAAAAATAGACATAGCGAAAGAAGCTATGCATCTCAACATAAACATCGAAAACATTGTAGTATTATCTTTTAAAATGCTAGATAATCTCATCAAAGACTACATCAAAATCTCTCAAACTTCAACCTTTGAATCAGAAAATATTAAACAAGCACATGAAATACTAACAACAACATTAAAATTCGAGTATCCTTCTTTTACTAAAGTTAAAGGCACATTAACTAAGAATATAAAAATTGCTAAAAACCACTATAAAAACCCTGATGAAAAACAAATCCAATCTAATTTTAGATTATATTTAAAAGGTCATTTATCACGAGTTCGTAGTGTTGCAATAACTAGTGATAATTTATATATAATCACAGGTTCAGGTTCATTTGGTTCAGATGATAACAATATTAGGATATGGAATTTTATTGAAAGAAGACTTGAAGTAATACTTGAAGGTCATACTGATTATATTAACAGCATATCTTTAACAAGTGATAATAACAAAATTGTATCAGGGTCTACAGATTGTACAGTTCGGATATGGGATATAAAAAACAAAGAAATAATTGGAATATTAGAAGGACATAAAGATACTATAAATACTGTGGTTATAACAAGTAATAATCGGCATATTATATCATGTTCAAATGATAGTAAAATAATAATATGGAATTTACTTGAAAAACTTCAAGAAGCTGTTCTTGAGGATCATTGGAGTTCAGTTAATAGTATTGCTATTGCTAGTGATAATCGTTATTTAATATCAGGATCAGAAGATAATACTGTAAAAGTTTGGGATTTAATACGAAAAGAACAAGTTGCTGTACTTGAAGGGCATATAAGACCAGTGAACTGTGTTGCGATAACAAATAATAATCATTTTGTTGTTTCAGGTTCGGGGTCAGGTTCAAAATCTCCATATGGGTATAACGATAATTCTATTAGGGTTTGGAATTTGTATGACAAAACACAAGAAAAAATATTTCAAGGGCATTCAAAATCAGTAAAGTGCATAGTTATAACTAAAGATAACCAATATATAATATCAGGGTCAAAAGATAAAACAATAAGGGTGTGGAATATGTTAAAATCAACCCAAGAAACTATACTTACAGGTCATAACTCATGTGTAAAAGCTATTTCTATAACAAGTAATAATTTGTTTATTGTATCAGGTTCAGGGTCTTATAGATCAGATGATAATACTGTGAGAATATGGAGTTTATTAGAAAAACGTCAAGTATCAGTATTTGAAGGTCATACAAGGCCAATAAATAGTATCGCTATAACAAGTGATAATAAATACGCAGTATCAGGGTCTTTAGATAACACTGTAAGGTTATGGAATTTATTAAGAAAAAGACAAGAAGCTGTATTTTTAGGTCATTCAGACTATGTAAGTAATATTATTATAACAAATGATAACAGATTTGCTTTATCAGGATCAGCTGATTTCACTGTAAGGATTTGGGATTTAAATAAAAAACGCCTTAAAGGTATTCTTAGTGGACATGTTGGGGTTATTGGATGTATTGCTATAACTAGTGATAATAAATTCGCCCTTTCTGGATCTTCGGATAATACTATTAGATTGTGGAATTTAATGAAAAAAAGACAAGATGCGGTTTTTGAAGGACATAAAGATTGTGTGAATTGTATGGTACTTACAAGTGATGATAGACTTGCTGTTTCTGGATCTGATGATGGGTATGTTATTGTTTGGAATATTATTGAGAAAAAACAGGAAATGATTGGGAGGTATCATAATTATGGGGTAAAAAGCTTGGTGGTTAGTAAGAGCAATAAGTTTATTGTTAGTGGATTTGAAGATGATAATATTTTAGTATGGAAAATACCTTTGAGGAATAAAAAATCTAGGCTTTTTGAAGAGGATTAGAGGTCAATGGGTTGGTTAAAGGGTAAATAAGAAAAAATATAGATTTTTGTTTTGGGGGATTGATAGAGTTTTAAGTTAGTTTTTTTTATGTTTATATTAATGAGATTTTATTAGATTTTTCCTATCTTCAAGTAAACCAAATTTTTGATATCACTAGGACAAACTTTTATTTTAAAACTAATTTTTTAATAACACGTATATAAATTATGCTAAAATGCTCAAATTGTAATAATCCTCCTGCTAGGCAATGCAATACTTGCAAAGGAAAATTGTTTTGTAAGGCATGTTCTCCAAGTCACATCGAGTATCATGAAAAAGAAAATGCTGAATGCGTATTTGGTTGTATAAAAATCAAACTAACACTTGAGGAAAAAAGAAAACTAAAGGTAAATATTGAAAAAGAAATAATAACTATCAGAAAACAAAAACAAGATATCATGACAGAAGCTATAAAATTCTTAAATCGTATTAATGATTTTATCAGAGAATCTTATAAGGAACTTGATAAACTTATTGAGAAATTTATGTGTTTTTACAAGATTACTGAGTACAATTATGAAGAGTATAATGCAATAGTCGATATTTTCAATACTGAGCTGCATTTTGAAAAACCTTATTTTTCTGATATAAATGTTTTGCTTACTAAGAATTTCAAAATCTCTAAACAACTTGGCAAAAGTCTAAGCGAAAAAGAATTCGAATTAAATTACGGGATTATAGTAAAAGGTCATACAGAAAGTGTTAAAGCTATAGTAATAACAAATGATAGCAACTATGCTATAACAGGTTCATCAGATTGTACAATAAAAATCTGGAACTTACTAGAAAAAAGGCAAATCCATTCAATAAAATGCGAAAACCATGCTGTAAACAGTCTATGCATAAGTAAAGACAATAAGTTAATCATATCAGGATCATCAAACAATACAATCAAAGTATGGAGTTTATTAAATCATCAGCATATATTCACTTTTACAGGTCATACTTTTGGAGTAACTTGTGTTGTAATATCAAAAAATTCTAAATATATTGTTTCAGGATCAATAGATACAACAATAATCCTTTGGGATTTACAAGAAAAGAAACTTAAACAAAAATTCGAAGGGCATAAATCTCCAGTAAACTCAGTTGCCATCTCAAGTAAAAACGAATTTATTGTCTCAGGATCTTCAGATACTCTTATAAAAATCTGGGATCTAGTTTCAGGTAAAAATAGTGAATTGAGAGGTCATACAAAAAGAGTAAATAGTGTTGTTATTTCAGAATTTGATACTTTTATTGTCTCAGGGTCTGATGATTTTACTGTAAGGATTTGGAATTTTAATAAAAAAATGCAAGAAACTATGTTACAAGGTCATATTTCATCAGTAAATTGTGTTGCATTAACAAATACGAATGAATTTATTGTATCAGGATCTTCAGATAAGACTGTTAGATTATGGAATATAGAGATGAGTAAATCTTTAAGATGGTGGCAATATGGGAAACCATCTGATATTGTTTTTAAAGGACATGATTCAGTTGTTGGTTGTATTGCGATTGCTAATCAAAATTTGTTTACTGTATCTGGGTCTGATGATAAAAGTATAAGAATATGGAGTGTTAATGGAAATGGAAATGATGAAGGAGAATTACTTGAAGGACATGTTTCTTATATTAAAAGTATTGTTGTGGCTAGAGATAATAGTTTTGCTGTTACTGGATCTTCAGATAAAACAGTGAGGTTATGGGATTTATATTCTAAAAGACAAAAATGTGTATTTAAAGGACATAGTTCTGAAGTAAATTGTATTGCTATTATGAATAATAATGAGATTATTTTTTCAGGGTCTGAAGATCGCACTATAAGAATATGGAATGCTAATAAAAAAATACAGGAAGATTTACTTGAAGGACATACGGCTGGTGTTAAAAGAATATGCATTTTTAGTGATGATCAGTTTATTTCTCTTTCTGATAATGAGTTGATTTTATGGAGTATAGCCGAAAGGAAAATACTTAAAAATTTGAAACTTTTTAGAGTTTTTGATTTAAGTGAAGATGAAACAATATGCATAACTTCCTCGAATAGTAATACCTTAGTCCAAATTAAAAATATCAAAGAGAAAAGCCAAGAATTACTATTTAAAAACCAAGAAGACATTTTAACTAAACTAAAACTTTCCAAAAACTCTCGATTTTTAGTTTCTTCTTATAAAACCAACAGTATAAAAGTATGGAGTATCATTGGAAAAAACGAAATTGAATTCCTAAAAGAAGATGAGCAATCTTCAATCAAAAGCATTGCCATATCAAATTTTAATGAATTTATTATTTTAGGTTTACGTTATGGAACAATAAAATTCACAGGACAGGCTGCGAAATTTGCATTTAAAGCCCATACTTCTGCAGTTAATAGTATTGCTTTATCTAAAAACAATCAATTATTAGTCTCTGGTTCTAAAGATAAAACAATAAAGTTAATGCATTTATTTGGAAAAGATAATATAAAATTATTAGATATGCTTGAAGGACAAGTTGAAATTAAATTTACAGGACATACTAAAGGGGTTAATTGTGTGGATATATCAAATGATAATTTATTTATTGTATCTGGATCTACAGATAAAACAGTAAGAATTTGGAATATTCAGAATATATTACAACAGAAATATTCGCTAATGAGGAACCTAATACAGTCTCAGTTGCTTCTAATATTGGAATTTCTCATATTAATATGTCCCATAAAACCTTAGATCATAAATATTTTTTCGATAGTGAAATCAAAAAATTTTATGAAAGCTCTCCTCAGATTCGAAGATTATTTTGTAATGAAATCTCTAAAGACTAATTTTAATTTAAAGAGCTAGGTTAATTAGTGTTAAGGTTATCCCTAGACCATATGTGTATACTTAGATATTGCTTATTTGCTTAATAGAAATTAAAATTTTAGTTTTAAGGGATTTCTGAAACGTAGATACTATATGGAATACCTTCAATTTATTTAGCGTATTTCCCAATATTTTCATAATATGATTTTGCAATCACTATTGTCATAGTTTAATATTATTTCGCATGCTAGCATGAAAAAAATGTAAATTTTTTAGACTAAAATATTAGCTTGCATCACCATAACACTAAAAATATCTTTCTAAGCGCTTTGCATATGTTTTAGTTGACATTTCGCAGCTATCTGGCAAAAAATCATAATTTCATACTAAAAATCATCTCACTTATTACTAACTAAATATAGATCTTAAAGCAATGCAAACATTGTCTTCTATTCCCTACAACCATATGATTATGTATGCACCTTCCATGATAAGGGTGTCTACAAGGTAAAGCTTTAATATCAGAATTTATGCCGAATTTCTCATTACAAACAGCACATATTTTAATATTATTATAAGTGTTTACTGAATCTAATTGAACTACAGATACTAAACTTTCAAAAAATGTAGGGTTTATAGATTCTAGATTGTTATATGATGAGAGAGAATGAGTATTAGGAGTGTTTTGATTAATGCATTGAGAGTTTTGATTAATATATTGAGGGTTTTGATTAACATATTGAGGGTTTTGATTAACATATTGAGGGTTTTGATTAACATATT
>MPUH01000502.1:0-49475 GCA_001970955.1 Stentor coeruleus
ATTTACAGTAAGTTGGAATTGAATGAATTTTTGAATGTTGTCGTAAATTCCTCTTCCCCAAACAGCTGCTTTAACAATACTTCCAAAGTTATCATCAACAAGAATAATATCAGCAGCTTGTCTAGCATATTCAGTACCAGCAATACCCATAGCAAAACCAACATTAGCTTTACGCAGAGCAGGGGCATCATTTGTCCCATCACCTGTCACAGCAACAACATGGCCCATTTGTTTAAGCCCAGTAACCATAGTATATTTATCTTCTGGAGCTGATCTAGCAAGGACATCAATATTCTCAATGATTTCCTTAAACACTTCAAAGTTTTTAACAACATCTTCTCTTGCATCTTTTCCTTGTCTGGGGCATTCACATACTTTTTCTGTAGTGCATTCTGAACACATGACTCCTCCGACTAAATCATTAAATTTAGGACCTTCCATAACACGGCTGAAATCTGAAGTGATATTAATTTCACGGGCTATAGCTTCAGCTGTCTTAGCATTATCTCTGGTAACCATTCTAACTCTAATACCAGCACGATTACATTCAGCAATAGCTGTATCAACATCAGGGCGTGGAGGGTCATAAATCCCGAAGATGCCAATGACAATAAGATCTTCTGACTCTAAAACAGGATGTCCCTTCTGATCAACTTCATAGATAAATTTATTACATTCAAAATCTCTAAAAGCAATTGATAAAGTTCTAAGGCCAAATTTAGCCATGTCTTCTTGAATTCTAATAAAGTTCAATTGCTCTTCTTCACCAACACTATGAATATTCATCTCTAAATCAATACCATGTGAGCAATGTTTTATAATAAAGTCAGGTGCGCCAATAACATAAATTCTTTTTGTTCCATCTGGTCTTTCAACAATAATACTTGATTTCTTTCTTTCTGAACTAAAAGAGTTGATTTTTAATATTGATTCTTCAAATTTTTTTCTTATATTCAAATAATCATCGTTTTTATTGGGAATTTTTCTTAACATTTTTATCACAGCCAATTCAGTTTGACTACCTACATCTTCTTCAACAAAAACTCCATTATCAGCATGGTTTTCTATCACTTCAACTCTTGCTACAGTACAAAGACTCACTCCTTCTTTGAGTAAATTGAAGAAATCATGTGATCTAGCAAAAAGCTTATGGAGTTTTTCTTCATCAAGAGCATTTATATCGTTTTTCCCAAAAATGCACCCGAATCTTTTAAGAGCCATAATATTTTGAGTTAAAATTCCAGTTTTCTCTGAGCAAATCATATCCACACCACCCATAGTTTCACAAGCAGGAAGTTTCTTGACTAAATTGTTATCTTTTTGCATTTTTTTAACTGAGTATGCAAGACAGATAATCACAGCTAAAGGAAGTCCTTCAGGAATAGCTACAGCAATAACAGTAAAAGCTAAAAGGAAGTAGCCAATAAGCTCAGTAACACTGCTTTTTCCTTGCCAATCATAATCACCCATTCCATAACTAATGAAAAATCTTAAATAAAGCCCAACAAGAGCAAACAACCCTGCTCCAAGTCCAATCAATGAGATTTTATCAGCAACATTATCAAGTTTTTCTTCAAGTGGAGTATTCCCAACTTCTTGTTCCGCAAGTTCAGAAATTCTTCCTTCTTTCGAATTCGGACCTACAGCTATAGAAACAATCTTCGCAGTACCCTGGGCAACTGAAGTTCCAGATATAACAATTGGGCTTGGAATATCATGTTTATTAGGAGTCATAACATTTTCTTTAGCAGCTTTTAGCATTTGTTTTCTTATCTTATTGCAATATTTTAAATCTCCTTTATGCATCAAATCATTTTCTCCAGTTAAAGCAGCTTCATTTACAAGTAAAGAGTGAGATTGTAATACAATTCCATCACAAGGAATAATATTCCCAGTTGCAAGCATGACAATATCTCCTACTAAAACTTCTTCTGGATGTATGAAAAGTTTTAAATCATTCCTTATAATTATAATTCCAGTACGATTTTTGTATGTTTGCTGGAGTCCTTTGAATTTGTTTTGTTTAGAATAGTTCATTGTAGATGAGACCATAACAATGATAAAGACGAATAGTAAGATTGCAAAACCTTCAACCCATCCGTATTCTGGGTGCTCACCTGTTGCTCCGATGATTAGACTGGCAATTCCAAGAATTAGTAAGACGATGTTGATTTTGTCGCTTAGTGGCTCAAGACAAAGTTTGCAAAAAGAGTCAAGCTCAGGTTCAGGTTTTTTGTTGGAACCGTAAAACTCGATTCTTAATTTAAAGTTATCAGAAGAATTTAGACCTTCATCAAAGTTTGTTTTAAGGTTTTCTTGATAGGACTCAATACCTTCTTTTCTGAGTTGGTCAATATCTTCGAAAAACTCTCTTTTCAAATAAGTCTCAACTAAAGCTATTAGAGACTCTACTGTACTCCCAAAGTTTCTTCGGGTTGTTGGAGAAACAAGCGTTCTGGAGGCATCATTCTTATCCATTATTTTTATATAAAGATTAGGAATTGTATTATATATATAACCCTTACTGATATATTCCCAACATCAGTCGAATTGAATAATTTTGAAATTTTATTTTATCCGGTCATAATTTTCAGCTAATACTTAGAATTATTTACGAGCCTATTCCAAGTAGGGATTTGTTATACGATTGGGAAAAGACTGGCTTTATTAAATATTCGTCTTTAGAAAATCTTATCTCAATAATGCTAGACCTTGCAATAGAGAAGCTTCCATTGCTTAAGAATTCAATAAAGAAAAATTTAGAATTAGTCAATTACATTGATGGCTTGCAAGCTTATAAGCAAAAAGCGTCAATAAAGTTATCAAGAGAAATTTAAAAGATCTAGGAAGTCTTGTAGCTAAAGAGTCATTTATTAGCTTCTTTACAAAAGGGTGCAATAAGGATATTCTTACACTATCAGGCCTTAGGATTAGAACAAAAGAAATTAGCTATAGTTTAGCTTGTAATCATTAATGAATAACAGAGAGAGAAAATTCACTAATTTTCAAATCATGAATGCCAACTTCAAATTTAATAAAATTATTATATACTTGTTTTTATTTTTGTTATCCACTGTTCAATATACAATATATTAAAGTTTTATTTGTATATTGATAGCAGAAATATACCTAATAAAGCTCACTCTAATAAAAATTATATTTAACTTAAATTTATATCTAGAAATTTAACCAGCATAAATGATTCTTATTTTTAAACAAATTAAATAAGCTTACAAATAATATATGATATATTCTATAAAGTATAAGCATATATTGTATAATTTGTGATTAATCATAAAATAATTACTAATTGATATAATCTAATACTTATGATCGGCTTATTAGAACTTGTAGCTTGATGAAAACTTTCTCTTTGCACTTCCACCATGAATACTGCTTGTCAAATGAGTTGTAGACCTTAAGAGCTTTGATCTTCTTCTTGCCGAATCCTGGTATTAATAATAAAAAGAATCTAAATGGAATAGGAACTAATCCCCATGCAATACATGTAAACCATTGTTCAACTGTCATTCCATACTTACTAACGAAGAAGGCCCATGAACCTACTTCAACAATTAAAATTTGAACAGCTGCAGTTATGAAAAACACACTAATAAACATGGCGCTCTTTGTAATTCCCTGAAGGAAATTAATTTCATCACGAATTCTTCTGGCATTAAATTCATTGAAAATTTGGAACCAAACAAAAATATTGAAAATATAAGTGAAATGTCTACTTGGGCCAAGGTCGTAGAGGAATTCTTTGTAATCGTCTCCTGAATCAATTTTATAAAGTCTTCCTGAACAGACGAAATCATGATTATCTGGATTTCTACATATTTTATCATTGTCTTCGAATTCTCTAAATATATTTTCTCCATCATACATAAAAGCAAAAATCAAAGCTATCATGCAAATAGCTTGACCAAAAATATGCTTGAACATCAAAGGAGTTGCAATAAATTCATTAGGATCATTAGGCTTTCTATCTAAAACTTCTTCTGTTGGTTCTTCAGTAGCCAAAGCTAACGAGGCCATAGAATCCATAATCATATTAACCCAAAGCATTTGCACAGCAGTTAAAGCAGACTGCTGTATTGTAATAGCTCCTACAATAGCGCATATAACTGCAACAACATTTACAGTAAGTTGGAATTGAATGAATTTTTGAATGTTGTCGTAAATTCCTCTTCCCCAAACTGCTGCTTTAACAATACTTCCAAAGTTATCATCAACAAGAATAATATCTGCTGCTTTAACAATACTTCCAAAGTTATCATCAACAAGAATAATATCAGCAGCTTGTCTAGCATATTCAGTACCAGCAATACCCATAGCAAAGCCAACATTAGCTTTACGCAGAGCAGGGGCATCATTTGTCCCATCACCTGTCACAGCAACAACATGGCCCATTTGTTTAAGCCCAGTAACCATAGTATATTTATCTTCTGGAGCTGATCTAGCAAGGACATCAATACTCTCAATGATTTCCTTAAACACTTCAAAGTTTTTAACAACATCTTCTCTTGCATCTTTTCCTTGTCTTGGGCATTCACATACTTTTTCTGTAGTGCATTCTGAACACATGACTCCTCCGACTAGATCATTAAATTTAGGACCTTCCATAACACGGCTGAAATCTGAAGTGATATTAATTTCATGGGCTATAGCTTCAGCTGTCTTAGCATTATCTCCAGTAACCATTCTAACTCTAATACCAGCACGATTACATTTAGCAATAGCTATATCAACACCAGGGCGTGGAGGGTCATAAATGCCAAAGACGCCAATGACGACAAGATCTTTTGACTCTAAAACAGGATGTCCCTTCTGATTAACTTCATCAATAGGTTCATCACTTTCAAGATCTCTAAAAGCAATTGATAAAGTTCTAAGGCCAAATTTAGCCATGTCTTCTTGAATTCCAATAAAATTCAATTGTTCTTCTTCACCAACACTATGAATATTCATCTCTAAATCAATACCATGTGAGCAATGTTTTATAATAAAGTCAGGTGCGCCAATAACATAAACTCTTTTTGTTCCATCTGGTCTTTCAACAATAATACTTGATTTCTTTCTTTCTGAACTAAAAGGGTTGATTTTTAATATTGATTCTTCAAAATTTTTTCTTATATTCAAATAATCATCGTTTTTATCGGGAATTTTTCTTAACATTTTTATCACAGCCAATTCAGTTTGACTTCCTACATCTTTTTCAACAATAGCTCCATTATCAGCAGGGTTTTCTTTCGCTTCAACTCTTGCTTCAGTACAAAGACTCACTCCTTCTTTGAGTAAATTGAAGAAATCATGTGATCTAGCAAAAAGCTTATGGAGTTTTTCTTCATCAAGAGCTTTTATATCGTTTCTCCCAAAAAAGCACCCGAATCTTTTAAGGACCATCATGTTTTGAGTTAAAGTTCCAGTTTTGTCTGAGCAAATCATATCAACACCACCCATGGTTTCACAAGCAGGAAGTTTCTTGACTAAATTGTTATCTTTTTGCATTTTTTTAACTGAGTATGCAAGACAGATGGTCACAGCTAAAGGAAGTCCTTCAGGAATAGCTACAGCAATAACAGTAAAAGCTAAAAGGAAGTAGCCTATAAGCTCAGTAATACTGCTTTTTCCTTCCCATTCATATTCTTCCATCCCTAAACGAATGAAAAATCTTAAATAAAGCCCAACAAGAGCAAATAACCCTGCTCCAAGTCCAATCAATGAGATTTTATCAGCAACATCATCAAGTTTTTCTTCAAGTGGAGTATTCCCAACTTCTTGTTCCGCAAGTTCAGAAATTCTTCCTTCTTTCGAATTCGGACCTACAGCTATAGAAACAATCTTCGCAGTACCCTGGGCAACTGAAGTTCCAGATATAACAATTGGGCTTGGAATATCATGTTTATTAGGAGTCATATCATTTTCTTTAGCAACTTTTAGCATTTGTCTTCTTATCTTATTGCAATGTTTTAAATCTTCTTTATGCATCAAATCATTTTCTCCAGTTAAAGCAGCTTCATTTACAAGTAAAGAGTGAGATTGTAATACAATTCCATCACAAGGAATAATATCCCCAGTTGCAAGCATGACAATATCTCCTACTAAAACTTCTTCTGGATGTAAGAAATTTTTTTCACCATCTCTTAAAATGCTAATTCCAGCACGATTTTTGTGTATTTGCTGGAGTTCTCTGAATTTGTTTTGTTTAGAATAGTTCATTGTAGATGAGACCATAACAATTATAAAGACGACTAGTAAGATTGCAAAACCTTCAACCCATCCGTATTCTGGGTGCTCACCTGCTGCTCCGATGATTAGACTGGCTACTCCAAGAATTAGTAAGACTATGTTGATTTTGTCGCTTAGTGGCTCAAGACAAAGTTTACAGAAAGAATCAAGCTCAGGTTCAGGTTTTTTGTTGGAACCGTAAAACTCGATTCTTGATTCAAATTCATCAGAAGAACTTAGACCTTTATCGAAGTTTGTTTTAAGGTTTTCTTGATAGCACTCAATACCTTCTTTTCTGAGTTTGTCAATATCTTCGGAAAAGTCTCTCTTTAAATAAGTCTCGACTAAATCTATCAGAGACTCTACTGTATTCCCAAAGTTTCTTCGGGTTGTTGCGGAAACAAGCGTTCTGGAGGCATCATTCTTATCCATTATTTTTATATAAAAATTAGCCATTGCATTATATGCAACCCTTACTAATATATACCCAACATCAGTCGAATTGAATAATTTTGAAATTTTATTTTATCCGATCATAATTTTCAGCTAACACTTAGAAATATTAACGAGCTTAATCAAAGGAGACTTTTCTTTATTTTTTGCTGTAAAGGTGCACTTCTATTGAAATCCAAAATTTGTGTGATCCACCAGCAATTTTTATTTGAAAGAGGGCTTTTATTTCTGTGAGCACTTTAGAAATTGAGTATGAAGGCTTTAAAAATAAGCTTATCCATCAATAAACCCCTATGCCTGTACCTTTTTTGAAATGCTTATCTAGCCTGTGAAAATGGTGAGTAAATATTTGGCACTTCTCGGAGTATTAGCCTAAAAATCATGCACAGTTGGGTAAAAGAAAGCATCAAAAATTAGGAAAATAAGATTCCAATGCAAAATACAAAAAGACATAAAAATTCATTATTTAGGCTAAAAATAATATCATATGATCAAATGGAAAATTTTAACAATTTTATTTTCAGAATCGAATTTTTATATATAATTCACTAATATTCAACGAATATGATGTGCATTCAATAATATTTTTTATCAAATACCTTAATTTAAGTATTTATGAAGATAAGGCTTTGCAAGTTATGCAAATTTTATGATTTTCTTAATGATTTAGACTTAAAGTGGATATTTATTTAGTTTTACAATGGTTGTTCGGGTGTAATATGTTTGAATAATCTTGTTAATCTGGTGAAATATTAAGTTTATCCATTTCTTTTAGACTTGGGATGGATAATATATGCCTAGGTAGATTCAGGTTGCTAATTATCATCATCTAATATAAAATCAGCTTTGCTAGTGAGTTTAAATATTTTTTAGCTTTCAAGGATGAAAATAACTAGTTTTATATTGAAATTGACTGAATTTATTTTACTTAAAAATTTGATAAGAGTTTTTAAGCTGAAATTCCTATAATTGCAAGAACTGTAATAAAGAAAGTGTAATTTTATGCTCAAAGACAAGGAATTTATGCTTTGATTTTTCAAAAAAATGCCATTTTGGGAATATCGTGAAATTTTTGTGATAAAATTACGTTAAAGATAATCTCTAATTAGAGAAGGTTGGATATTATATGTTATTTTTGATAAAAATTGATATTTAGATAATCTTGGGAGTTTAGACTTTATCGTTATTTTTAATATTTGATTTAAGAATTAATATAATTATCCATTTTATATAGTAAGTGAACATAAATTACATGGGAAATATAGGCTTATTTGACATAAATATCATTTTTTTTATCAAGTAAAAAGTGAGATTTATATTTGCATTCTTCCCATTTACGATATCTAAATTTATTTTTAATATAGATTGATTTTTTTAATTTCCACTATTTGGAGTAAGCAAAATGCACTATTTATTTCACAAAAATATTATAAAATACAGCTGTGATTGTGGATTTATTGAAGATTTGATTTATATTTAAAAGCTAAAAGTCTGATAATTGTAAAGAAATCATTACTTTTATTTAAGTATTTTCACTGAATTTTTATATCTTTTAATAACTTCGGAAATTATAGATAAACATAAAATCAAATCTAAAACATACACTATTTTTCATTAAGCATATTAGTTAAACCATCATATACTACTTTATAGTATTGCTAAATATTTACCTAAATTATACCTTTATATCACTATTTCTTTCTTTCTAAAGTCATCATATTATTAAGATTCATATAAAAATCTTCAATTCCCTATGATCAATATTAGATTCTCATAATATAAAATTAGATTCTCATAATATCAAATTAGATTCTCATAAGTTTTTATCTTCTCAAAATTTACAACAAATTTTGAATCCTCTATATATAAAATTCAATCATAAATTCTAGTCAACAAATCCTTTACTCAAAATTGCTACTTATAATATCATTATATTCTTATACTATAAGATTCAAACTATGGCTGAATTACTAGACTTCAATAAAAAAACCTTAATCCCTCCTTACGAAGATCTAACTTTTGAAGTTTTAAGAGTATCTGCTAATTAGAACCTCCTTGTCAAAATTGTCAACACTCTATATCACCACACTAACATTCAAAACCAGATTCTCTCAACTTTTAATGAAGAATTCAAAATACGTCCAACTTATAGTGAAATTGTTGATTTCGTTTGCAAAAGATCAGAACCTGAAGACTCAGATAAAACCTTTGTGGCTTTAAATGTTATGCATGAAATCAGTAACGAGCTTGAAAGAAAAGTAGAGCTAACAACAAACTTGACAAATGATAATATGGAAGACAATAAACTACAGCTTAAAGCATTTCGTGAATTTACTATGGAAAGTTTTCGAAGAGTCTATACTGAAATGAATAAACATAGTGAAGAAAGGAAAAATGTTATAAAATTTGTTAGAAATGTGAAGATAATCCAAGGGAAAAAAAATAGGCTCTGTAGTATTTTTACTAAATGGAAAAATATTGTGCACAACAAAAAAAAGTCTCGGGAACTGTTTAAGAAAATATTTAAGAAAAAAGATATCCAAAGGGTGAAAAGAGGATGGAACAGGCTTAGAGGGGCTTATTTGCTTATGAGGATGAAAAAATTTGAAGGGAATTCAGTTAAAGCTTTGCTTAGGGCTGATGATTGCCAAAATAAACTATTATCAGTGTTACCTGAAATCTTAGCTATGAAGCAAAACAAAGCGAATACTGAAGATTTGTTGAAGTTGGCAGGGGCAGTACAAAGGACAAACTATGAGAGTGTTTTTAAAGATTTAGCTGGTATGATTAAAGAAGATACTAATAAACTCAATGAGGAGGTTCAGATGATTCAAGAGAATTTCATAAGCCAGCTAAAGGATTTCGAAAAGCAACTAAAGGCTATTGAGATATCTATGAAAAACCATGAAGGTTTTAAAGAAATGAGTACTATAAAAGTTCAGCTTGGATCACTATCTAACAATTATTTACTTCTAAATGAAAAAATCGCAAGGATTGACTATTGCAATAAAAAAGAAGACAATGAGTTCAAACTTGAAGTTTTAACTAAACAAATACAACAACTTGAAAACAGAATGCTCAACATATCTTCAAGTCAAGATAATCTACAAGATCAAGCTGTATATTTACGATCAATGCTTCAATCAAACAGACCAACAAGTAAAACTACGTTTAAAATGTCAAGTACTGCAGCAACAAGAATCATGGATCAAACAGCAAATACTTCACAAGTTATGGAAAATGATTTAAATGTTAGTGGTTTTTACTTAAAACCTAGTAAAAGAGTGGCAAGTGCAAATCCTGGAAAGCAAAGAATTTTTAGTAATGGACGCAAGCACCATATTCCAACTTCCTTTTCTAGTTCACTAAGCTGTAATGATTCTCCGCAAATATGGTTTAACAAAGGAATGCAAAACTAATAATTTGCAAGTTAAAAAGCTTTTAAGTAAATATTATAAAGAATTATATAACATAAATTATTTAAATTTTATGATAAACGTATATAGTTTATTCATATAAAATAAAGTTTTTATCTTAAACATTATGCGTTTTTACTATTTTTAAAGTTTGAAATATAATAAAAAACTTACTTTATAGTAAGAATCTGCTAAAGAAGCGTTTTTTATATAAATTTTTGATTTATAGTACTAATAAATGGTATCGAAACCTAATAAGAACTGGGTTGATATGTTTTCTATTAAAAATATCAAACAACTTGTCACACAGAAACGCAAATGCATTATAGACCCTTATGATTTTTTTAAAACTGAGGACTTAAGAAGTAACCCATTATCACCAAGAACATTATTTACATCAAGTACTCCTGTTTTGCCTAAATTCCCTAAAAAACTTATTCCGATTCACAAATCAACTTTATGTCAAACTAAAAGAAGTGAACTTGCCCCAGGGATTGCTGAGGAAAAATACCAAATAGTCAACGATCTTTGCTTGGTGTTTCAAAAAAATCTGAGGACTACTATGGCAAAAGTTAGAAGAAGTAAAAAATTTATAAGGTCTCAGTATAGAAGTTGTAAAAAAATTGCAAAAAATGCTTATGAAGAGAGGGACTGTGAAGGAATTCCACAAGACTTTGTTGCGTTTAGTGAAAAATTAAAAGAAAAAAAGTCTAGTAAAAAAAACAGACAGAATGATAATTTGCTTCAGTTATAGAGCATGATTATAATTTAAAATATAACTAAGTTTGATAAGCGATTTTTATATGTATTTTTATGCTGTAAGTCGATTTTTTGATTTAAAAATTGGAATTACTTTATTATTTTATATCAAAATTGGAAGTTTATGTTACGGTTTGGAAATATTATTCAACTCATTTGGATATTAAGAATCATAATTATTTATAAGAGCTTTAAAACTCTCATTATGAAAATATGAGATAAACTAAATTTTATAATTACAAAATATATGGAGCTTGTAAAATCAAAAAGCCAAATTATTGAAACAAGCAGCTTTGATGAAGACCTAAAAAAAACATCTTCGCCCCATAAAGTTAATATAATACCTTTCGAAGAGACAACGATATGCTTAATATTCGATTTAATGACGAAAAATTGTGTGAATATTAGTTTGGAAGATTTACTTAAAATTCAGAATCTTTTAAAGTATAAACCTTGCGTTGTGTATTTAAAAATAGATACAAAAGAAACAATTCAGAGGCTTTTTGATGAATATCACTTAAATCCTTTAATACAAGCTGAATGCTGTGAATGGAGCTTTAAGGAAAAAGATTATGTTATGATTTTTGAAGACTTCTATTTTATAGCGATTAGTGATTGTTCAGTTAATGAAGATATAGAAAATCCTATACAAATTAAAATGCTAGTATATAGAGACTTTATATTAGTCATTTCTTATGAGAAAGTGTTCTTTGTGGAAAAACTGTTCAATGATGACTTAAAATTCCTCAACTACCCAAAATTTATCGACGCATGCGACGAGCTATATTTGATAACAGGAAATCACTGTCTCGAAAACGAAAAAGTCCGATCAGACCGAAAAGTTTCAACTGAGGATTGTTCTCAAATAGACTCGATAATTCACAAAATGCTAGAAACTCTTATAGCAAGATATGAAAAAATTCTTTTTTCTCTTCTAGTAGAATGTAGAACATGTATGTGTTATTCAACAGAAATATCATATAAAGAAAGAGTAGAGTATTTAGTAAGAGTTAGTGTATCAGAAAAGTCTCTTATTTATTTAGCCCAGCTTGTAAGGCCTAAAATCCAAATTATGAAAAGTCTTTTAGCATATTATAAACATGATAAAAAATTTAGACCTTATATAAAATGCTTAAAAGGAAGGATCATCAAAATGAATGGGTTAATTGAAACAGGAACTCAATTATTAGAAAAAGCTAAACAACTCTATATGACATGCTCTGATGATAACCTTCGGAGAACTTCATTTAGCTCTGGTGGTCTTATGAAATTTTATGCTGGAATCAGTACTTTATTTCTTCCTCCAGCTTTAATGACTGGTTTATGGGGAACAAATGTTTTACTTCCGGGACAAGAAGATGAAACAACTAATCCTTTTTTCATCATGATCGGAGTTAGCATTGGGTATTTCATAATTGGGTTTTTATACCTGAAAAAAATAGGATATATATGATAAACTATTTTAATAAATATAGATATAAGTATATGATAAACCTAGAAATTAAAAATATAATTTATGGATGGTAAATTGGAAAAAAACATTACAAAGCGCTTGTATTGTAGCTTCTACTATGATTTTATTGAAATTTTATTTTCTAATATGCTTTTAAAATTTATCATACATATTCTGAAGATATTGGAAGAAGAAGCTCTTTTAGTGTAGGTGAAATGATTAAAATTTCATCTGGCTATCAAATATTGTAAGTTCTTTAATTCTTGTAGAAGGATTTTTTCATTGTTTAATTTGGTAGGATTTAGAATTTGATAATTATAAAGTTGATAATTAAAAGATCTAAGTAGGGTTTTGATAATGATGCGAATCTCTCTATTTTATAAAAACCACTAGAGTCTCTAATTTTTCCATGTCTAGCTACTTAATATTAATCAAATTAATTTATTCAATCCAAAAACTTAGTTCATATCTCCAAACTCTTATAACTAGGCTAATTTCCATTAAAATAATCAAATTTTATCAATCTGATCTTTTCTGTTATCCTGCAAACTCATTCACATTTTTTCTTTAAAAAACATTTTCCGACAAGGAAAAAATATGATCAGAACAGAATCAACCCCCTTAGTAATTATCTCGGATAAATTCTTTACTTCTTAGCAAATCAAGGGGGAAAATGCTCCATATTTAAGGCATTTTTTCTGACAAACTTAAAATGGGAGCGATTTTAACAAGAATTTGGGCAAAATTTTTACATCTGCGCGAAGCAAGAATAGCGATGCTTGGTCTTGACGCATCAGGAAAAACAACAGTGTTATACAAACTTAAATTAGGCGAAGTAGTCTGCACAATCCCAACAATTGGCTTTAATGTTGAACGAGTTGACTATAAAAACATCCACTTTACAGTATGGGATGTGGGTGGTCAAGATAAAATTCGTCCTTTATGGCGTTATTACTTAGACAATATACAAGCTGTTATATATTTAATTGATTCAAATGATACAGATAGAATTGATGAAGCTAGTGAAGAATTAGAAAGACTTATGAAAGATCCGACTATAGAAGGTGTTCCTTTTTTGGTGTTTTGTAATAAGCAAGATCTGCCGAAAGCACTAACTTGTGCTGATGTTATTAAGAAATTAAATTTGACGAGTTATAAACGTCAATGGAAGGCTCAATCTTTATGTGCACTTACTGGTGAAGGCCTGAGTGAAGGGTTGGATTGGCTAGTTAATGTCCTTAACAAAAATTAATGTGATTTTTTTTATAACACTGGATTTTTATTTATAAACTATATATAAATTTCTTATTAGCTCAAAGTCTCACATATATAATCTGGGTCTTTATTTATTATTATGCATTTTCTCTAATAATCATGGACAGACCCACAATTATAGCATGTTTTAGTTGTTCATCTCAATTAAACACGGAATCAAGTGATTTTTACAATTTTTCAGGAAAAAAAATTTGTCCTAATTGCTATGAAAGTCTGACCTGTGGAAATTTCACAAAAAATCCAATCTTATCATCTGATATCCAATGCACAATACCCAAAAACCTTCCAATTATCAACAGCACCGCCGATTTCTGTAATTGGCATCAGAAAAAGTGCAAATTATTCTGTAAATCATGCAAAACCCTCATGTGCTTGTACTGCCTTCCAAACCATAGTGAGCATGGGTTTTACGATCTTTTTTCTAAATCAATCGAGCTGCTGAGAAATTTAAGAACTTTAGAACTTACTCTTAGGCTTATCATACAACATGAAGAAAACTCTAGTGAAGGTCAAGTTTTATTAGAAAATATCCTAGAAACCTATGATAAACTTATAAAAAAAGCACCAGGGAGAATAGTATCTGAACTTACCCCAATATTAGGAGATTACATATACAGGCTTCAAGAAATTTGTAAAGATTTCGCAGGTTTTGATTGCGGAGAAATTGACGAAATGATTAAACATGGCAGAGACCTAATAAAAGAACAGAAAAACAGGAATTATCTTCATTGGTGTGAATGGAATGATCGATGCATCCATACAATTGAACTTGAAACTTTTAAAAGAACTTCATCACCACTTCCAGATAATAAATCTTTCCCATATTATTGTCGTTCTGTATCTTTACCACATAAACAAATATTAGTATGTGGAGGTCGTAAAGCAGCAAATCTTACAGGGTTAACTGATACTTTTATAGTTCATCTAGAAGAGAATAATCGTATTGAACAAGTTGACTCTATGAAAATTGGTAAATCGAATCATACGCTTTTATATTTTGAAGGTTTTGTATATTGTATTGCTGGTTGTGATTCAACTAATCAATTTTCGAATAAGTGTGAGAGGTTTGATGTTAGTACTTTGAAATGGGAAATGATAACTTCTTGTAATGTTCTTCGTGATACATGCTCAGCTTGTGGAGTTGAAGATGAGAATTGCATTTATGTTTTTGGAGGGAGAATTGGAAATCAGATATTTACGCAAAGTATAGAAAAATATTCAGTTACGAGGAATAGTTGGGAAGTGTTGAGTTTTATTATACCACATGTTGCAAGTGTTCATGGATGTGCATCTTTAGGAAATAATAAAGTACTGATTTTTGCTGGACAGGATTATGATAGCAAACCTTTGAAAACTACTTATTTGTGCGATTTGAAATCTCAAACATTTGAGTTGATTGGAGAAACAAATAGCAAAGGGGGTTGTGTTGTAAACGAAGTAATCATATACCAAAACAAAGTGTATGCTTACTTTTTCCAAGGGTTCACAAGTAGACTACTCGAATCCTGGACCATAAACAAGCAAATTTGGCAAATTGAAGCATTTAGTTAATTTAGTAACATCCAAATAAAATTATATAATGCCATGATAAACTCATAAAAAATATACATAATCAATGATGAGAAATCCAATAAAAAAGTTCAAGTTTGTCTTTATAAAGGAAAAATTCTAGTTAAAAAACCATTAAACCATTCTTATAACATAATAATATGGAGTCTTGTTCTGATAGACTCAATAACCCAGCATCATATATCTGCTACCGCTATACAAACAAAGGGACAACTTCTATCCCGGACTTAAAGAACTTTAAAAATCTTGTACAATCCATATAGACTGAATTAGACATATCAGGTAACTGTCTAACCCAAGAACTTAGTGACTTATCATTTTTAAAATATATTAAAAAATTCTCAGCATCCTCTAGCCATCTCCATACTTTCTGGAACTTCCCTAAGACTTTAGAATATTTGAACATATCATGTAATCATATAAAAAACATAAAAGAAACTTTTTTACCTAAATTGGTGTTTTTAGATATATCTTGTAATATGATTACGGATTTACAAGGATTAATAGGATTAAGTGCTTTGAAAACTTTACTTTGTGGATATAATATGATAAAAGATTTAAAGTTTTTACAATCTATGCCGAATCTTGTTGAGGTTGATTTTGAACACAATTTGATTAGTAGTGCAGAGTCTATGATGATATTACTTGATTGTGAAGTTTTGGTTTTTGTTATTAAAAATAACCCAGCTAGTAGGTAATTGTATTATAGAAGTGAGTTTGTTAAAATTTTGAAGGAACATTATGATGATGTTATTGAAAGGAATGATGTGTTTTGTAAAGACTTGCCTAAGGCCCAGAGTTTGAAGTTGAGGCTGGCTAAGAAGGGATTTGGCGAAAGTGTTAGTGAGAATACAAGTTTTTCAAAAATTAGAAGCAAGTATGTTAATCATGTTCCTGAAAAAGATATCATCCGAGAATCAGACGAAATCCATGAAGTGCTAATGACAGAAGTAGAAGAACTAAGGAAAATACTTGACGAAAACGAGTCCCAACTCGAGCAGCTTAAAACCCAACAGTTTTCAAACAAAGCATACCAAAACCCTCAAGACATAGAAAAACTCTTAATGCATCTCCATGAAACTGAAAGAAACAAAGTTATCCTCTTATCAAAAATCTCAAAACTTGATAATAATGAAAACAACTACAAATCAAAATATCTGCTTATGTGTACAACATTAAAAAAAATAAAAAACAATTATAAGGAACTCAAGTTAGAAATCGATAAAAAAAACTTAGATTTCGAAAATGGAGAACTAGACAAATTTAGACTAGACTCTGATAAGAAATATTTGAAAATAGAAAATAAAGCATTAAAAGCAGAAATAGCTCAAATCACGCAAAAGTATCTACTTCATACATCTAAAAATACTAATGAAACTAATAAGCAAGTGGCAAAAAGTAGTAGTTCAAAGAATATTTGTAAATCTACCATGCCAAAAATCAAGTATATGGCTAAAGATTCACTTGTTGTATCACCTATGTCTAATGTTTCATTGTCAACTGTTACACAGTTTACAAAGCGTAGAGATTCTTTAGATAAAGATAACTCACGGATATTAAGAAGCATGCCAACTAGTAAAGGTAAAGCTTCTTCTGAGAAACCTTTAAGGTCAAAAAAACAATCTTTTCAATAGTTTTTGATTATTATATAAATATTTCAAATAATCATGTCGAAATGTTTCTAAAGCATAGACTATCAATCTTAATTAATTTTTTATTAGTAAAGCTCTTCACAAGCCAAAAATCAAATATTTATTATCAGCTAAATGGGATGCTGTGAAAGCAAAAATAATCTAGAAGACCAATTCAAAGCAAAATTCTTCTTTGAAAACATTCAACGTAAGAACCTCAAAGCTCTGCAAAAACTAACCCTAACTCGTGAATTTAAAGCAAAAAAATCATTTCTGATTCAGAATCTCGATCAAGAAAAAATTAACTACAGTGGTCTAAGTCTAATTGCCTTATCATATTCTTTAATCCTTGGAGAAATTGATTTTTTCGTATATCTTCATAAACTAGGGTGTTCAATTTCTCATATGGAGAGAAATTTAACAGATCAAGGGATAAATCCTATAAGCATTCTTTGTATAAAAGGATACTCGTCTTTACTGCTTTATTATTTACCTTTATATATGTCAGGATTAGGGTTATCTTCACATTTAGTATTAGAAAAACAAGCAAATTCAGCAGTCCAAGAAGAATTTAACCCTTTTCCTAATCAAAAATATACGCCAATTCAATTTGCTGCTATTTTTGAGCATATACAAATCATAACAATCATTCAAGAATACTTTAAAATCCATCCAGATACCCCAATAGATTTTGATTTGGAGCATAAAGATGAAACTGGTATGAATTGCCCTTTAATCGCTGTAAAATATGGGAATTTCGCTATGGTAAAATTTTTGCATATGAATTTGAGATGTAATTTCCATACAAAAAATGCAAATGGACTTAATGCTGTTCAAATTGCTTTGAATGAAATGAAGATTAGACCACAAAAACCTTATATGACGATTATTTGTTATTTAATTGATATTGCGGGGGTTAAAGTTGAGGATATGTTGAATGAGCTTATGAATGATGCGGAAGATCCTGCGTTGCAAGGGTATTTTATGATTAAAATGAAAAAAAACTGTGATTTGAGAAGTGCTAGGAAAAATGACAAAGAGAGTTTGTTTCAATATATAAAAATTCCACAGAGTAATAGTGAGTCTATTCATAGTTGTAGCTCTGAAGATAGAAGGAAATAAGTTTTTAGTGTAAAAGAGATATTAAGTTAGTTAATTTATGAATGATGATAAGATAGTTATAGATGATTTAATGTTTTTAATATAGGTAGGATAAATTATGATTTTTTTTTTATGTAGGGATGTTAGTGATTAGATATATGAAATAAACCTGTTTGATTGAAAAAAAATAGTTTTTGGCACAAGTTTTAACTAAGGTATATTTCAACATGGAATTATGACAGAGGATATAAATTAGTTTGTATTATAGTTGGAATTAAGAAAGTTGATTTTTTAAAGTTAAAGATTACTAAGTTTGATGATTTTTATGACTTTGGAAAAAAAAATAATATAATACAAGAAAAAATATTTTTAAAGCATATATTCCATTAATAATAATTATATGAAAAAAAATTCTGATACTTTAAAGTTTGGAATTAGTATTTGCTATAGATATAAATGTATAAATAAGATGAACTTACAAAAACATTAAATTTTCAGCAACATCTTAAAATGTTTGTCTAATTATTTATAATGTCAAAAGCATTATCTTTTGATGAAGCACATCCTTTAATTTTGACATACGATATTTGTGAAAGCATCGATAACTCCTATTTAACAAAAAGACTTTCTCGCTTTAACCCTAGTTTTCTATTCAATGTAAAACCCCGAGCACACTCAACAAAACAAAAAAACAAAGTTATATGTGAAACTAAAACAAAAGTAATCCCAGAGCTTAGAGCAGCTGTAGATATCCTTAAAGCACGTTTAAATTCATCTGTTGAGCTTAAAGATTTAACAAGACCTTGCACAAGATATAGATTAAATAGTAACGATGCCATATCTCCTGGGAAATATTATAAGTCCATATCTAGCACAGGTGGTTATGAATTTAGTAAAAGTCCGCGTCTTGATGAAGCAATAATGCATAGCATATCAAGTAAAATTTATTTAGTATTAGCAGTAAACAAATTCCAAACTTCTCCAGGGAGTTTCGAAAAACAAAATAAAAAAGATGCAAAAAATGCTAAAAATTACTTTAAAAAAATACAAGAAAAAAACAAAAAACACAACAAAAAAGTTCATGAGACCGTAAATTCATGGAAAATCAAAAACTATTTAGAAATGGAGCAGAAAAAACAAGATCTTATCAGCAAAATGGAAAATATCAAATGGAAAGAAAACAAAGAGGCAATATTTAAAGCTAAAACTAAATGGAGCCAAATTCTAATAAATCTTGGTATGGGAAGTATAGTCTATATAAAAATCAAGACAAAAATTGTAACACCCAAATAGCAAAAAATAAAACGTCTTAAGAAACTTTTTACATTTTTCCAAATAATGGGGACGATAATAGGAAAATTTGGTAAAATACTAAAGAAAAAAAGGAAGTTTTTAGAATACAAAAACATAAGATTCTTATCAAAACCATTGATAAACTGGATTAATCATGAAAAGATGAATTTATCAAAGACTGTTAGTAGGACAATATGGAAAATAGTGAATAATCATCATTTATTCCTGATAATGTACACATTCAAAAAAAATGTTATTAGGGTTCAGTATTATATTAGAAGATATCTTAAAATACGTGAAGCTAGAATAACAGTTATGACAGAGATGTATAATAAACTTATAACAAACAATGGGTCTAAAGATTCTAGGAAAATAAGTTTTCCATTGACGAATTTTCTTGGAATAATAAATGTCACTCCTATAAAGAAAAGGATGATTGTTGCTGATTATATTAAAAGATATCTTCATAATTATGCAAAACAGAATTTTGAGAAGGAGAAAAAAGGTTTGAGATTGTTTTTGAATAAAGAAGCTATGATTTCTTATTTTTTAATAGCCTCAAACGGACTGCAAAATTCTATTAAAGGCACTAAGAAAAATATAGAATTCTTTAGTCATTTTAAGGCTGAATAATAGTATTGATTTTTACTTATTAAGAAAATCTGATTTTAATATTTTTTATGAATTTTATATAGAGTTCAGATGCTTGAGATATGAGAGTATTTTTTGCCTAGTAATGAAGTTTACAAAACCATGCAAAAAATTAGAATAGCATATATAAAATTTTCCCATTTATAAAGCGAAGTGATTAAACATTTGAATTTATTATTTTAAGAAGCATTAATAACTATAATTTTATGCTCTTTAGGTAAATTTATAAAATATTTATGATATTATTCAACATTTTTAGGTTTATTAAGGAGTATATTATGAGGATTGCTATTACGATTGTAAAATTTATATTTACAATAAAACTTTGATATAAGGCAATAAACTATGAAATTATTTTATGAAAGAGAAGTTAAGAACTTGCTTCGCGTTTTCATATAACTCTTAATATTTTCAAGGACACCATTCCCTTTCCCCATAATCCTTTCACCCATCTCCAAACACGAATCAACAATTTCCCCAGCTTCAGTTTGATCAAAATTTTTATCATTTTCATTAACCAGCACACAAGGCAGTACATTCGGAGCTTTAACTGGACTATTTCCAGCACTTTGAAGCTTGTTTAGCATAGCTTCAGACATTTTTTGCAGATTTTTCTCTCTTTTAAGTGCTAAACCTAACAATTTTGCCCTATGATCCTTATAATGCTCATTAAGTATCACTGAAAAAGTCTCAGATTCAATAGCCAAAGCGTCAATAATACTTAAAGCTAAATATTCATATCTGCTTTTTGTCTGAGTCAATATAGAATAATCTCCAACAATAGTCCTTCCATCATTACATGTAAATAAAGTTTTATGGATATTATCGATATTCATACCAATAGAAATATTTCCTGATATAATAAATAAAAGTTCAGAAGGTTTTTCATCTAAAACAAGTAATTTTTCATGAATCATGAACTTTCTTGGCTGTAAATGAGGGATTATTGAAAATTTAAACTTAGAAATCCCGAAAAAATACTTGAAACTATGAATAAAGTCTGAATACAGGTTTTTTATTATACTATAATAAACTTGTTCATTTAAAAATTTCACATAATCTTGATCAATTGCTATTAAATCATATGAACTATTGGATTCCCAATAAGATTTTGATAAACTTTTTAGTCTATCTTTTTCAAAGTAGTATTTGAAATGGTCGATGATTTTTGTTTTTAGTGGTTTATTGATTTTACCATGGATTCTTTCTAGAGATCCAAGCCAAAGATTTAAATCACCTAAACAATCTGCTGGGGTTGTGGATTCAGTGTAATAGGTAATTGCGCTATTGAAATTACCCATGATTACAGCAAAGAGAGTTACTCCGAAGAGCATTACTAGAAGCATAAAAGCCATTTCGTAGATGTTTTTTGGTAGAAAGTCCCCATAGCCAATTGTTGCTATTGTAGTAAGCATGAAGTAACTTGACCGAAGAGCGATATCTTTAGCAGGAAGATATTCAAGGCCAAATGCTTGGTGGAATGTAGACTCCTCAAGCATGGTTGAGTTGTTACTAAACTTGTAGTTACTTACAATTCGTTGAAACCAATACCATAAGCATCCAAGAAAATAAACTATAAAAATAAGGAAAATAAAGATTTTAGCAATTGATACAGCAATTTTTACAGTATAAGAATAAGTGATTTCCCCTGATTTTTCTCTTTTCCCTATTGCACAAAAAGATAATAAATAGCTTATTCCTGTTCCATCTGTAATATCAATGACTCCTGGGAGTTTAAACAGTCTAACCATTCGTAGCAAGTATTCTATATTTTCATATCCAAATCTTCGTAAGGGTATAATTGCAAAAATGTCAAAAATCAACCAGCTTTTCAAGTAAATTTTCATTATCCCTGTAAAATCCTTTATCCGTTCATTCTTTTCATTGAATCTTTCAGTGAAAAAGTTCAGCAATATATCAAAAATAAACAAAACCCAGCATATCAGGTCTATAGTAAACATTTCATCACCTGGATATTTTATAATACAAATCTACAAAATAAAAGTAATANTTTCATTGAATCTTTCAGTGAAAAAGTTCAGCAATATATCAAAAATAAACAAAACCCAGCATATCAGGTCTATAGTAAACATTTCATCACCTGGATATTCATAAGCCAAAAAAAACAAAGTGGTTATAACATTATACCCTAAAACTAGCTCCATGATAATATCCCAAGTTCTTTTAAATTTTCCAGTACTACGTATGAGGATTTTATTATAGAAAGTTTGAGCCTTCACCTTTGTCAGTGTTGCTAACCTTTCTAAATTTGATTCATATCTTTGAAAATTTAACTGGGTCATTTCTAAGTCTTCACTATTTTTCCTTGAATGATAAACATGCTCAAATGGCTCTGGGCTAATAACTTCTCCCAGTATGACTATATCATTAGGATTTGAAGGTTTAATTTGAAATTCTCTAGATGATTTGTCTTCTGTTAGATGATGCCTTTCAAGCTTCATATGCATTTAATTAATCAGAACTGGAAAAAATAAAATAAAAAGAAAAAAATGATATTAGTTAATTATGTTTGTAATTCTATACTAATATTCAACTTTTTATAGTTTTATCAATAAATTGTGATAAGGCAAAATAGGTGATTCATATATTAATTTACAATGTGAATATAGTCAAGTGTGATGCGATTCTGCTAATAAAATAACTAAATGGTTAAGGAATATGAATAACTAATTGATGTTTTTAACTTATAATTATTATTATTTGTAGTTTTAATAGAAAATAATGCATTTGAAATGTGTAAATGATAATTTTAGGTAGATAGTTTTATTTAATTGAATAACTAGTAGTGATTGATTGTATTACACATACCTATTTGTCAAAGATTTTTTAAAATATTTATATTTTGCAAAAACCTTAGTAATGAATATAAAATATAAATTTTTAAGTAAGATTAAACTGCAAGTCATATTAACCTTTACTACTATCTTCAAAAATATATATACTTGAAAAAATAATATTAATCCTTTACAATTTCTAATATTTTTCATTATCCTACATCCAATTTTTATACCAAACATAACAATTATAAATTTTCTATCATAAAACCTTTAAAATCTATTTATCAAAATCTATTTTTAACTTAAATCGTCACCATCTTCTAAAATTATTACACTTCCTCTTATTCACTACAACCCATATCAAAATCCCTAATTTCCCTTCCTCATCATCAAAAACCCATTATTAATTACCTAAAAACTTTCTTCATCATCAGGCATCGCTGCCGCATTCTTTAAATCATCCAGTGGGTCTTGAACTAAACTCAAACTTGTCGGAGACACTTTTTGCGAACACATCGGACAATCACCCTCGCTTTCTAAGCTAGAACCCATTTCTTGTAATAAAACAGGGAATTTGCAATTAGGACACTGAGACCAATTAGAAAGCTGCATATGTTTTCCTGAAGCTGCACAAAATGGAATGCTATTTTTACAGCTTTCACATTCAAGCTCATAATCAAGGACATAAGCATTGCAAAATGGACATGGTGAAGTCGAGTCTTCAGGGTCTCCTCCTTTAGGTCTTTTTATAGCAACTTTTTCAATTTGTTTTTTGAATTTCTCATCAATAAAAGGACGATGTTCAGGTCGCATAAGCACACAAGCCCAGTTATATGCAGCTTCTTTGAGATTGGCTCTCATGCATTCAACTACTGCGGATGTTAAGATTTGGACAGTATGTGCTGGGAACTGAGATATGTTCTTGCATACGCGGGTTAGGAGTTTAGCAGCAGAGTAGTGATCTCCCATTTTGACATATCTTTTCACAAGAACATAAGAGTGTATTATCATAAGTTTATTCTGTATAAGCTGGGGAACTTTGATTTTCTGGAAGCGCATATCTCTAATAGTCTCAAACAACCTATCATGTGCTGCCTTATAATTTCCTGATTCCTGCTCCTCACTAGCAATAATAATAGCTGTATTAGCCGCTTCCTTTAATTTTCCCATAACCATATTCAACTCATAAATAAACTTTGGGTCTTTTGGTATCCCATCCATTTCTCCCATAAAAAAGTCATAAAGTTGCATAAAAATCACATCACTCTTTGCCCTTGCTGCCATTTTAATCGCTTCAGAAAAAAACTCTTCCCCTGCTAACATAAACAACTGCAACGATTTCTGACAATTCCCAGCTTTTTCATAATGCATCGCAGCTTTCCCAGGTTTATTTTTCCCTTCAAAGAACTGAGCAATTTTTACATGTTCATCAACACTCTTATCATCTCTCTGTAAAATAAATTCAGCATATTTCTCCATTAAATCAAAACTTTGGGCTAAAACAAAAGCATCTTCTTTCTTATCAGCTAATATCAAAAACTCTAAGGCATTTTCTTTTTGACCTTTTTTCTCATAATATTCTGCCATTAATGATGCTGCAGATTGTGTTGGACATTTGGTTTTAATAAGTGATTTAGCACGCTCTGGGTTATCTAATTGGTTAAGATTAAGCTTTATGACATTTTCGAAGTCTCCAGCTTTTTCATAGGCCATTTCAGCTTCTTTGAAATTCCCTTCAACTTCTCGAGCTTTGGCTAGTTGGATAAGTAATTTGGGTGTTGTGATTACGTCCATGAGTTCTGAAGCTTCTTTCCATTTTTTCATTTTTATATAGAGAGATGCAGCTTTTTCTAATTGCCCACCTTTGTGGTAGAGTTGGGCAGCTTCGGCAAAGTGCTTTAGGGTTTCGCAGACTGAGGCACAATCAACTTTTAGCTGTGGATCGTTTAGTTCTAAGGCAATTTTGTATCCTCGTGAGACATCGCCTGATCGGATGCTGTTTCTTGCTAGTCCAGCATAACATTGCATAGTGTTTTGGGCAACTTCGGCTTGTGGTAAACCACAAGCTTCCATTGTAGAACTAGCACGTTCATAAAGTTTTAAGGCGTCGGCATAATTACCTTGGGATTCTAATTGTCCAGCGAGATTTTTACATATAACAGGCTCCATATGTGGGGCAACATTTCTACTTAGCTGCATGGCAATCAGCCAGTCTTGTAAATCACATCTCATCTCTAAAGCTAAAATCGGTTGCGAACTCTTAAGGAAAAGTTCCTGAGCCAAGTCATGCTGGTGTAATATCATTGCAACATAGCCCAAAAGTATATTTTTTTCACTTTCTTCCTTTATAGCTCTTATAGAATACACCATACCCACATTTTTCGATAGTTGATATGCCCTTTCAGCAACTTCAAGATCTAAATTTTGCAAAGCTAGTTTACCTAAGACTTCAGGTATTTTAACTCCACCTAATTTTTCAGCAACATGATAGCAATGATTGAATCTTTTTAAAGCTAGATTTTGTAAAAAATATTTATAATGACCTTCAGAAGTATCACCTTTTCCTCTCCATTGGCTTAAATATGTATGGCTTGCTAAGAAACTTCCTCTAACATTTCCTAAAGACTCAGAATGGCAAAAAACTACACCTTTAAATAGAAGTAAAGGCTTTTGACCTTTTTCAAGCATTGTTATTGAGTCTCTTGTATTACGATCAAGGTCTTCGATTGAAAGAAGTTCTCTTAATGGATCAACTGAGCTTCCAAAAAGTGTTATTGGGCTATAGAGGTAACCAGTTAATTTTTCAGTCTCACAGGTTATAAACATGTTTAGGTCTGCTTCATCCCAGAGGACCTTAATCACGTTGCTGGAGAAGTTTGGTACTGGAAGTTTGCTTTCGTTTACTGGTGTATATAAATATCCACCCCCAGTAATATCTTTTACTACTATCCTTGTCCCAGTGCTATTAGGGAACACACTCGAAATTGCAGAATCAAATCTGATTTCACTAACATAATTCAAATCCTCTAGAGAAAAACATCTTATTTTTGAAGACCCTTCTCCTAAAACTAATATTGATTTGGTCATTGCCATACATACAATATCATTAAATTGTTTGTCAATTTTATCCCCTTCAATTTGATGAAGCGTAACTACAGATCCGCATTGAGCAGCAGCCCATTGACTATTTATTAGTAAATTTTTCCCAACACCTGAATAGTCTATTTTCTTCACACAATACCCTCCTGGGAATATTTCCTTAGGACTTTTCCATCTATAAAACATAGCTGATGAGCTTGTCATTACCCCAACATGAAAAGGTCCTAAAGCTAAAACTGAAGGTTCAGAGTCTATTTTTACCTTATTCACAGTCCTAACCCCACCAACACATTCAAGAATTGTAACTTCTGTCAATGAACTCAACAAACCAACTAAAGTTTCAAATGAACAGCTTAATGATGGAACGATTAGCAAATAATTAATAAGTTTGCCTGCCGAAGTTAATATTGTCAATATTTGTCCATCACTTGTCCAATGCATTTTGTTAATCCTTCCTAGATCGTAGGATAGTTCGATTTTATCAACACGGATTTCTTTGATTGTGCTGAGATTGTAGAATCTTATTGAATTGTCACCTGCTAAAGCAACTTTGTTTTGAGATTTGTTGACGCAGATAGCATCGAAGGTTATATTAAAGACTTTTATTGAATAAAGTTCTGAGCTGAAGTTCGTTTTCGCTAAGGAAATTGATGCCATCCATCCTTCTGAACACCCAACTATTACTTTATCATCTGCATACCAGTCATATCCTATAATTCTCCCATAGTGTTGTTGAAGTTGTATTTCTTTTGAAGTATACCCATCTCGAGACCAGATTGTATTTATAGCCAAATCTCTTAACATCATAGTAATAACACCTGTGTTACTCCATAATATTCGAAGTGGTTGAGCTTTTAGAAGATTGTTTTGTGGGATTGTGTCCCCAGTAATTGTTGAGATCGTTATGGTTTTGTCTTCACTTCCTGTTATGAGTAGATCATCTGGTGACCAGTCTCCAGAAATGACTCGCATTGAATGCTTGCCGATTGTAGGGATTTTCCTTTGCGTGCCTTTGTTGTAGAAGACAATACCTCCTTTTTCTGTGCCAATAGCAAGAATTGGCTGAGTTTTGCTCCATTTAAGGAAGGTTGGCTGGTCGTTCGCCCCGATTTCTAAGTGCGTGAAGATAAGGGTGTTGATATCCCAGACAGTGACATTGCTCAGACGTTCTTGGAGAACTGCGATTACTTCACCTTCTTTGTCCCATTCAAGGTCTTTCACTGGGCGGTTTTCGGGCAAGGTCAATTGCTTGTATTTTTTACCTTGGCGGTCTAGTATATGAACTAAGCTCCCACCACCACTTACAGCAATGAGATTGTCAGATTTTTGCCAAGAAAATACAGCATCATTGCCTGTAATTATGTCGTCGCCGATATAAAAAACTGGCTTGCTTTCCATTTATTTGAATGATTTGTCTAAGCTAGTGATATATTTTAATATATTAGGAATGCTTATGTATAGCTTTAATTGGATTTAGGTTTTTAATTTTTCTGAGATTATGTGATAGATTTGATTTATGCTGATTGGAAAATAATATAAAGGTCAGGATTAGGATTTTAGGATAAAATTAAATATGCTTTTTGTAGCAAAAATTTATAATATTGGAAGGATAGAGAGATAAGGAAAGTTTTTGATAAATTTTATGATGAAGTATGTTTTTTTAGAGCGGATTATTGGATTAGTGTATTAGGGTAATTTTATAAAAAAAGTTATTAGAGTAGCTCGATAAAATATTTTGAATATACTTTTATTTTGCTGATAATAATTAAATGTGATAGAGTAAGCTTATATAAAACTCTAAAGCAAATTATTATGCCAAAAATATTTAATTCTCTGCTTCAATAAAAATCCTAGCCAAGCATTAACATAATACTTTACTCCTATCAGAATGAAAGCAAAACTCTCAAAAATATTATCCTACCATAAACAACATAATCCTAAAACCAAAAAAAATCCATCTTTTCTATAGCTTAAAATCATCGATATCTCTAAAATAATATCCACAAACTATCTTAAACTACTAGAAAATTAATACTTACAAATAGTGCAATTCTTCTTTTATTAGTATTTTATACACACTTACAATATAAAGAAAACTCACAAGAATGGAAATTTACTATGAAACTATAAATAAATGGAAGCTGAAAACGAGTACTGTGAAATCTGTTATGAGACAAAATCTCAAGAGTATTTTTTTGAAAACCCAATCTGCACACATAGTTTTTGTACATCATGCATGAAAAGCTATTTTATCAACATTTTATCGAGTAGAGAATTTTATAGTATGAAATGCCCTGCACAAGGATGTGAAAACAAAGAACTTATGGCAGTTGCCCAAAATGTCTTATCTGAAGATGAATACAATGCTTTGGACGAAACCAGATTTTTTTTTATCCTCTCTTTAGATTCTAATACACGATGGTGCCCAATACCTGATTGTAAAGGATATTCGCATGTTACTTCTTTACAATATGTTTCATGTAATGTTTGTGCTTGTAATTATTGTAAAGATTGCTTACAGCGTTGGGAAGATAAGCATAAATGCCCAAAAGTAAACGAATTCCATATATATATGAGAAATCTTGGTGCCCGACCATGCCCAGGCTGTAAAAATTTAGTAGAAAAACACTCAGGGTGCACATCAATGACTTGTCGCTGTGGGACAATATTTTGTATGGTATGCGGGAAAATTATAGACAATGACCATGATGGACTTAAATGCTTTATAGGTTTAGAAGACCCATCTTATTTTTTAATATTTGGCTTACTGCTAAGCCCTATCCTGTTCCCATTTCATGCAGGATTTTATATATTCCAAACACGAAGTTTTGATGAAAAAGATGATAATGGAAAAAGTATATACAATTGTAAAAATATTACTTTGTATTCTATTATGTTCCTTATATCTCCATTAATAGTGCTTATTATATTTATTATTGCAGCAGGGTATGTTATTTTTAGTAAAGATGATAAAAGGAATATTAACAGTTTTTTGCCTAAAACCAAATTTTTTTGGCCTTTGAAACCTTTTATTTGGGTATTAGTTTTTGTGTTGATTTTTGTTTTGATAATACTTGGATACATGATTTTTAACATCTATTTGACTGTTCTTGGGCTTGTGTCGTTGTTTAAAAAAATTTTCTGCAGGAAAAACATTAGATAATAATTATTATTTAAGGCTAGAGTTGTAAAGGGTTATTACAATAAAAAAATTGTGTTGTTGAAAAATTAGCATTTAGATGTATAAATTCATCATACTATAAATGAATTATCTTTGTGAATAAGAAGATATAAATCAGCATTATAGTTGCAATAAAGCTTTTTCTGATGTTTGTATTTTATACTTTTATACTATGAAATATTTAATCCTTCAAAAGACTATATCAGCAAAATTTCCATATATGCTTATAATATATTTGCCTTTAATCTAGCAAATTTTTGTTCCAGATTATTTATCGTCAGTATATGCTAGTCTTAATAATACCAACAACACAAAAATAGTTTGCTAAAACTTGATTCTCTCAAAAACTCATGAGTTTACACTATCAAGCATTATTCATTCCAGAAAGCCCACACAAAAAATTCATATATACATCATAATATTCACATCCTCATCACTACAAACTATTCATTTCATTATAAAATATACTCTTCACATATGTTTATAATTCTCTAATCTTTTTCTTCAATTTTTTCTTAATAACCTATCTTATTTATCATAAATAATACCAAATCTTTTCAAAAAAATCTTTACTTTTTAAGCTAATTTTTAAGCAGAATTAGCATTTTTATTAGACAACCCAAGTACAAAAAAACATAATATTTGTTGACAAGCGTTTTTAGTTATTAATTAGAGAGATAAAAAATCCTAAGACTAAAAGAAATATATGTGCTACGATTAAGGTTTAATGATAGTCAAGATAATTGTTATTCAAAACTAGAATGAGAAGTTTTCTTTTGAGCAGATGCCGAAAAGATTACCTAAGAGTTCTTCTGGATCATAATATGTTGGAGTATGCTGATCCATAAGATACTCTGTTGTATTATGTGGGGCATTGGGCTTTTCTATTATCTTGCGATGATTTGAATTTACTGAGTTTTGCTGTTTGTTTTGTTTAAGCTTTTTGCTTCCTGGTGGTGTTGCTGCTCGATTTTTGGCTTTTTCTGAGTAGCTTTCAGAGTCTTTGACGCATGTTTTCATCTATGATCTAGTTGCTGTATTTCTGTTTTATGATCACCATTACTCAAATAAATCAATTTTTTCATATTCATCGGACAGAGAAAAAAGCCTTTTGAAGTGAGATATTTTTTTACAGAATCAGAAATTAGATGTGAAGTGGTTGAGTTTTTTGAAAAATTAGGGATTTTTATTTTAGAGATAGTTTATGGGCTTATAAAGAAAATTGGAGTTGCTGGATGAAGAAAATGATTTATTTTTTGGATTTTGTAGTGAAATAAATTTTAGGATTATGATGGATTATTCAAGAAAAGTTAGAGGGGTTTTGAAATTAAATTATGCTACAGAGCTTAAATAGTTAAGGATGCATAATTTGAGATTTAATGAAGATATAATATAAACTTGAAATTACAAAGCTAAGAATTCAAAAATCGATTATATAAATTTGGTTGGTGATGATATTAATTTATGCTCTAAAATATTTTTATCTTTTATTAGACTCATTATATAATATCTCGAATTTATAATTTTATATAGTAACTAATTAAAAAATAGGCCCTTAACAATTTCCTAGCATACTTAGAATCTATAATCAAAAATTTATAACTTCGATTCAATCTACAGCATTTCTATGCATATATAAATGCAAGAATAACAGATACAAGAGAAGCTGCCAATTCTCTATGAATTTCTATCAGAAAAAATCATAAATGTTCAATCTTGGTAGGAAATTTACCAAGATTCATCTGGCATCCAATGGCTTGATACGCAAAATGGAGACGAAGATACAATTATTGCAGGGATTTTAAGTATTTATGATAGATTAGATTTGCGGTTTTTAAATAAAACATCTAGGTTCCAGACTCATGTAATCAATAGTGTAAAACTTTTTAGAATGATGATGAATTATTGAAAATATGCTATTTTGATAGGTTTATAGTTTGTGTCGAATAAAAATAAAGTTAAGGAAATTTGTAGCACAAGTAAGAAGATTGTTGGCGAAATGGAGTTTTTCAAGCTTGCTGGACAAAGACTAGAAAAAGTTGATGGTGGTAATTTAATTGAAGTGTTGCAGAAATTGAAACTACTTATAAAAAGTTTAATAAAGTGAGATTTTTTAATTAACTACTTATAAAAATTTTATATAGTAATCTCTCAACATAAGCACATTCAAAATTTTTAATATCCTTATATAGAGATATCTAATTAGTCTATATACAATGTAATAATTTATAAAAAATATAGTTATTTTAATATATGCATTACTATTCTATTAAATATATTTCTATAATATAAATTATGATGAAGATATGCAAGGATGGGGTATGTACAAATGGAATTCTGGGGAGATACTTATATTGGAGGGTTCAAATGTGATAAGCGTGATTAAAAAGCATAGGATGCAATACAAAAATAAGTTATACTGGCACACTAATACTAAATACAGGGGAAACTTATGTTGGAGCTTGTGAAGGTGGCTCTATGAAGTAGGAAGGAAAAGAGGTTCCTATCTAAGTAATAGACATTATCTTAAAAGATTTAATCTAATCAGTATACACGATACTAGGAGCTTCTTCATCATCAATCATATCAAGTTCGCTTATGTTAAATTCCTTCAAAACTAATTTTTTAAGCTTCTCTCCTCGTATCTGCAAAGTTTTATTAAGTGATGAGTCGTCGATTATACTAATAAAAGATTTTAAGCTTGATGTAATAAAGCTAGAACTAAGAAAAGGGTCCACAACCAAGTCTTTAGGCAAAGATTTTACTTGGGCATAAAGTACTGGTATATACTTAGAAAACCACTGATGTTCTTCTCTAACTCCTTGTTCACAATTACACAATAACACAAAAATATTTTTCCATTGTTCAAAGCTATCAGGATTCTCGCCAATCAAAAAACTAACAAAAGCAAACTGCATTTCCCCAAGCAATTCCTCAAAAGTATCAAAACCATTACCAATAGTATTTCTTAATATTGCAGTCTTATCATAATTATATAAAGTTATAGACTCAGCGCTCATTCCTTGTTGAAAATATCTTTTAGGTATTGGTGTGTAATGTATAACAGGGATATTACAATTAAAAGACTCTAGTTCTTGGCTTTGGATATCATATTCTTTACTTGCAGATGGAATCATACCAGATAATGGTTCAAGTTTAAATAAGATTTTTGGGGTTATATAATCAGTAAGTTCTTTCCATAATGCCCAACTTTCATTAGGATACTCGACCATTAAAGGGAGGAATTCTTCGATTGAGTTTTTGTATAGAGATTCTTCTTCTTGATCTATGTATATAAATGTTTCTATTGTTGTATCCCATTTCATGATAATGATCGAGTGTTCTTTTGTATAGAAAAACCTACCGGTTTTTCCTAAGCGTAAAGATGTGTATAGGAAATGCAAGCCTTGAGGTATATTTTTAATACCTTTGAAAAGCTCGCCTGGATTTAAGGAAAGGTTATCCAAGCCAAGTTCTTGCTTTGGTGGGAACTCGAGAAGGAGAAGAGTAAACCCTCGATTTTCTACCATTTAGATGTAAACAAGGGATTTTGATATAAAATATAGTTAAATTTTTAGGATATCTGACTATAGGGTCTGGGTTTATAGTTTCTATCTAGTCAGGTATAAGTAAAGTGTTTTGGCTTCGTTGAGATAAATTTTATTAGAGATAGATTTAGCGCATATAATAAATAGTATGCTCTTGTAGATTTAGAAAAAGAAATTTAAGTAAAAACAAGAGAAGTGCATAAAGTTTATTGATATATGTGAAATTATGATATGAAAATAAAGCTTGATAGAATATTTAAAATAAAATTTATGACAAGCCTATTGGTCTTTGAGAATATGATATTTCAAATTATTTAAGCTAATTAAATATCAATAGTAATAATTTATTGAAAATATGCGAGTAGTCTAAAAAAAGCATTCATAATATTATAAATCATCATATATCCACAATTAAACCTAAGCATATTTTTAATCTCAAATTAAAAATTCATTATGAACTATAAAGTTTTATATAATTTATAACTAATATGAAAGCCAAATAGTCTTTTTATAAAAATTTAAGTAATTATGTCAAGAATACTATAGTATTACATCCTTACCTGAAAAAGTTATAAAACTTTCAAGTTACATACTTTAAAAAATACACTTTTATAATATAAATTTAATCATTAAGTTCATCATTCTTAATCACTATAAAATCCTTGATTCTAAAAAAATAAGCTTAACATAATTTAATCTAATAGGACATAAATGTTCTGAAAATGATAATATCAGTTTAAAATTATCTTATCAGTTTTAGTTTATTAGATTTTAAACCAAATTAATTAATAAATGCATAAAGAAACAGGGTCATTGAGCAAATTCTTATTAGTCCTACCGGAAATAAAAAAAAAGCAAACAATTCTACGGAGACTACAAGAAAGTTCTTTAGTGCCTTTAGAAAAATCATTATTTACTTATACTAATAACACTCCATCGCCAAAGCATAAAATCCATATAAAGCCCAGTTCGTTTCGTATAATCAATAAATCTGAATCAAAGATAAGTGAAAGGAAAATTACAAATACTAGCTTAAGTCCTATTGGAATATATGAAAAGGTTAGAGAAGAGATATTGTGAGTTTTATATAGACTTGATAAGAATCAAAAGCTATTAAGATGTATGAATTGCACTGTGAGGAATGATGAAAGGAAAAAAATACAGGCTATTCTTGAACAAAGAGCACTTGATAATGTTTTGAATTCTATATCTGATGCCCATACTAAGCCAGACATTTCGGAAAAAAAAATTGTTAATAGATTTGCCTATAATAAAAAGCAAGCTTTGCATAAGTATCTTCAAGATGTTCAATCGAAATGGATGATTAAACATGAGTTACCAAAAAAGCTTTACAGTCAATATTATTAAGTTACATTCCTAAAAGCTATAACATTATTTAATCATATATTATTATTATTATTTTCAGCTCTATTTCTTATCTTTACAATAATCTCTTTATATATTTTACTCCAAACTTTTATAAATATCATAATATTTGCATAACACACTATACTAAAGTTTGATTTAATATACTACAATTTTTATTAAAGAGTATCTTTGGCTTTATTATAAAATTAAATAAAGTAATGCATGAAGCAAGTTAAGACAATTATCAGTAAATCCTATAATTCTTATTAAGAATTTTGATTATAAAATGGTTTCTAAAACGAATAAAAACTTTCTAGATATGTTTTCTGTTAAAACCATGAAGCAACTAGCAACTCAAAAGCGCAAATGCATCATAGATCCTTATGATTTTTTCAAAACAGAAGATCTTAGAAGCATTCCTACATCCCCTAAAACGCAAAAAGCAGTCAGTACTCAAATAATTAATAAAATACCTAAAAAATTAGTTCCAATTAATATAGAAAACTTATACAAAAATAAGAATAAAAAGCTCGAAAAAGGGCATTCAGAAGAGAAATTTCAAATGATTTCAGATCTTTGTATATCAACTAGACAAAATCTGAAAAAAATTATATTCAGGGTTAAGAAAAGTGGAAACTCCTTAAGGAAGATGTATAAGCGATGTGCCAAATTGGTAAGTGAAGCTTATGAAGAAAAAGATTTTGAAGGGATCCCTGAAGAATTTGCCGTCTTTAGCGAGAAATTGCAAGAACGGTATAGTCGTGGGGGAGTTAGACATATTAGCTATTTTCCAAGCTAAGCTTCATTATAGTATTCTAATTATCATAAAGATTAATGAACTAATCTTATCATTAAGTTTCGCCAAATAAAATTTCTACTGCTACCTGGACATCATATCCAGCTTTAGATAAAGCATTATAGATCATTTTATCATCTTTGAACCCAAGATCCTTTATCTGTTTAACTGCATTGAAAACTTTTTTTCCAAACGCTTCCTTTTCTAAATTTTTTACCTGTGGCTTTTTATACTTAAGTAGATCATGTTTATGATAATTTATAGACTCTTCACATTTTTCACACAAGCTGAAATTGCATTGATCACAGAAGTACCTTGAGCCAACTATAGGGTTGATTTTGCATTCATTGCATTGAAACCCTTCGTGGATGCTTGCATTCATCTTAAACCTTTGCATTTCAGTTCTTATAATTTCGGCAAGATCGCTATCTGGAGTTAAAACCAAGGATTTCTTCAAGTATTCGTATTCCAGTAAGTCAACTGGTGGGTGTCCAACATAAAACAGTATCTCATCTTTGCTTTTATTTAGTTCATCGCTGTAGTCAGAATTATTCTTGATTTCCTCAGGCTTTTCTGAGTCTCCTATAACATATATCGAATCGCTTACATCTAGCTGGCTTTGAACTAAGTGCTTTAAGTGATCTAAGGAGCTTGGCTCTGAACCAAGACGGTAATAATTTCCATTGTAGAATATTCGTATTCGTGACATTAGGGGCTTGTCAGAAATATATTTTCATAGATTTGATATAAATTCAATGAGATATATATTTTAGGCATAAGGAAAAATAATTTTGGGAAAGCTTATATAAAGACAGAATTCGATAAAATTATTCTTGCTGTTTTGATTATTTTTTTTTATCATCTTATTGATATATTATAAGAATTAGTGCTTTTGTTGGAGTGATAAGGAAAGATTATATTTAGTAATACAGTTAAAATATAAATTTAAACCTGTTTAAGCTTTTCAAATTAAATCTCATCTAGCATTTAGTTTTAATTTTAATATAGACCTTGAGATTGTTTTTATGTTAAATATTAATTTACTCAAACTTTCATAACTATTTTATAGTTTTTCGCATTAGGCTATAAATATAAAAACTATCAAACCTTTAGTTTTTATTATTTAAATACCTATTAAGTAATAATTTGAAAATCCTAATACGACATGCATTTTATTTATAATGCTTTTTATTCTTTCATAATGTTAATATGCTCTGTAATTTTTTTTATTTCCAATAAATCTTATAGTAGGTATTAACTCTAAAATTTCTAATCAAAAAAACAGTGTTAAACTTATTATTGAAATTATAAAATGCTAAGACACTATTCACAAAAGCTTAATGCACAAAGTCATACACAAAACTAAAAAATATATTTATCGTTAATTATCAAAAATTTTGTTATCTGCAAGTTTTTTAGAAACTTAAATGTAATATTAGATATTATTATATAAAATGTTTACAAGAATGAGTTATTGCATTGCTTTTTATATTTGTTTAAAAAATCAATTTCTTATATCAAAGGCTTAGACTTCATTATTAGTTATATTCATAGATTAGTATTTTGATTTTCTCAATAAACTTTCAAAAATAATCCAAAATTAATATAAAAATACCTGCAGAGGTAAAATGGCATATTTTATTAAGTTTTCATATAATTTTTATAACGATTATTTTCAGTTTATATTATCTATCTAATCATAAAACACTACTATTCAATTTTCTGCATAATTCAACACAAGAGAAAAAACACTTTTCATTTTCTAAAAAATACAGTCCACAATTTTTAGAAAAAAACCTCCTTACCCAAGCCAACTAAGCCATCGAAATCTTCGAAAAACCTTTAAAAGATCTGACGATCCTCATTTCTAAAAGTCTCACCTCAGAAATAGACAGTGGAAAATATATCTTTCAAAAAAAACAAATGGTCCATTTTGATTTAAAAAAAATAGAAACTTATCAAATTTTCTAAAAGTAGAAACCAACAATAATCAACACACACTTACCCGTTCCATATAAAATTATCTTAATCTTTGCTTTTTGCTGATTTGATAATTTTCTGATAGAATTCTTCATAGCTATACGGCCCTCCAACTTTATCTTCAAGCATTTTGGCTCTAAACAACCTTAATAACTCTTACAATTTATCTAAAGGACAATCTTCTTTAATAACATAAAGCTTTTGAAATACCCCTCCAGAGAACCTGAAACCTTCAATTTTTCTTTCAAAATCATCAGTTAGCTCGTCGTTATCTTGCAAAATCATCTCTTTGACCTTATCTTGTATATAAGACCATACATAAAATCTTACCAATCCAAACTATGAGATCCAAGCCAGTGTCAAGTATATAAAAACTAGTACTTTGTATTGAGTTATGTGTAAGTCTTTTATACTTTTCGAGGTCTTTGATTAAAGAAGGGTAAGCCCATATTTGACTTTGACTTACATTGAGCCCTTCTGCTCTGAATCTTAAATAATGGAAGTTGTCGAGGGCTTGGCTATCTATTTACATTTACATGGTATGCTATTGTTGATAAAAAGCGGATGCTTTATAAGACAAAGAACTCTTGCTATGAAATCTTTAAGGTTATCTGGAATTTTACCTATGATTTTAAGACAGACACGAACAATGTCCACTGTGCGGAATTCGAAATATTTTTGACCTGACAAGAGGATGTTACGTTTTAATATAAGACTTGCTGCTTGCTTGATGAAAAAGGCTAGCAAAACATCAGTGTTAATTAAAAGGAGAAGTTCTTCTAGAGAGTCTGATAATTGAAGTTGCTGATTTAATATGCGGATTACCCTAATACCTTCTGAGTTTGTGTATAATATTGATGCTTGAAGATTAAGATTGTTGTTTGATGGGATTTCAAACTTTGGCACCAATTCAAATGTATATGACTGATCACTAATATCTCCGAATATGTAGACATCACTTTTTTGGGTAAAGTTCCCATATGATTTTAAAATTTTCCAGTCTTCACTACAACGAAGTTTTAGACCTGCTTCCCAACCTCGAGGCTTGGTAAGACTTTTCCAAAGGTCATTTGAAAGACAGTTGGGATTTAGGTCGTCGTAGTAATAGACTTCTCCACCTGTATTTTTGCAAAGGTCACCAATGGTTCCTAGGCCTAGATAAGACATCCCAGTAATGAAAAGATTGAAGGTTATGATATTCTCGCAGAATTCTTCGCTGAGATTTATGTAGAAATCAGTTAAAGGGGACAGTGTGAGTTCCTTTGGGTGTCCAGCCTCTGCGTAATGGTTGCATAAAAATCCAAAAATTGTTCCTCCTAGATTTTTCAAGAGCTTTTCACAAGCTAGCAAAGCCTGTCTAAAATGCGTTGACTCTCTACCTCCAGTCTTTTTTATAGCATCAACTGCTAGTAACAATGTCTTTATATTATCCTGAATATTAACTATAAAATATTCATTCGGCCAAGGTATCCAAATTTCATTATCTGTAATTGTGACAATGCAAGGTGTTGGGATGATTTTTACTAAATGGATTTCCTCATCAAATAAAATAAATCCTATCTGGGATCTTTCAGGGAATGTAAAAGTTGTCAAAATCCAAGTGATTGTATTACAGATTGTACTTAGAAACAAAGATGAAGTGCTTGAATGCGAGATATCGATTAAGAAAAAATATAAAGGGCTCATTGGTGGCCTTGGCATATATGCTTCATCTGCATAGATTTCAAAGTTGTTTTCAGTAAGTTCAATGCGAGGGAAATTCATTTTTTTGCTGTATCCAAGGGTAATTTTATTTGTATATCTGCATAAGTTGCATCTCCATTGCCATTCTTCTTTGTTTATTTCACAGTATTTGTTTATGAACCCTTTGCAAAATATGCATCTGACTATTTCCCCATTGTCAAATTGAGTTTTTTTTAGGTCAGTAGATATTTGTGGGTTAACTATGCAAGCTATTGGAACTTGAAAAGCTTTGTAAGTTTCTCTTTTTCTAGGGACTAATGCTGAAGTAGTTTGTAAAAAGTCCATTTATTAATGGAAATTAGTATTTGTTAGAATTATTATGAAAAGTACTGATGTTTATGAAATTAATAAAGCATTATGGCTAATATTAACTTAAATCAGCATTAAAATACTCAGCTTTAGAAGAAAGTAATGAAAATAGGTTGTAACTTTATGAAATAATCCTTAAATTCAATCAAGATTATAATATCAATGCAAATAGCTGGGGAGCAAATACAAAATCGATGGCAACCTTCTCAATAAAATAGTTAGTTAGATGTAGAATGGCAGATAACGCTCTAAGCCTCAGAATTATACAGAAAACTCAATAAATTCGACCCTATATAGAGTATTTATTAACTTAATTAATCATCATAGCATTCTCTTACTTTATCTATTCAAGTATTTATTTTCAATGACATATTCTAACATGCTAAAGTATATATGCTGCGTAATATATTTTGTAAATAAAATTATTGTTGAAATCGATCAGATATAACACAAGAACTCTGAAAATAAAATTTAGAATTGAATAATATATCGGATAGTTTGTTAGAAATGAATAAACAATGAGCTTATAAAGAAAAGAAATAGAGAGATAATAAATATTAAAGTTAGGCTAATATAAAAGCATGAAATTAATTTAAAATCAATATTTACTAATTTCATGTTAAAGCTTAGAGATTTTTAAAATTTATGAGCTAAGTACAAAACAAATTGCACACACAAAATTATAAAATGCTAATCAGAAGCTTATTTATAAGCTTAATCATAATAAAACAATCAATTAGAATTAATTATATATATCAAGCACTTCAATCAACTGAATATTCATTTAAAGCTTATATATCGTTTATAAAGAAATAATGGAAAATTATCCCTTTAGAACAATTCTATATCAGTTTTCAGAGCAAGAGCAAAAAAAAATACAAATAGGTGTAAAGGAAGCAATAAAGATAATCGAGAATCAAAAAAATTTGATTATCCAAGAAGCGACAAATCATTTTATAGAAATTGAAATAATGATAAAAGAAGCTTTAGAAAAACTGAGTCTCCTGGCACTTGAATACAAAAACCTTTATGAGCTCCAACAATTTAATTCACAAGAACGATTAAAAGCTGAAGAAATAATGAATTACAAATTGGTTTTCATGCATCCTTCATTCACATCTTGCAATCGTGCTGAACTTACTAAGAATTTCAAAATACCTCAAAATTTTACTGATATCAACTTAAAATCAAAATTCAACCTCTATATAGAAAATCACTTAGATGTAATATCTTATATATCCCTAACATACGATAATAAGCATCTTATTTCTAGTTCTCTAGACAATACTCTAAAAATGTGGACTATGCCAACTTTACATCAAATAGCTGAGTTCAAAGGACACACAGACTCAATCATAACTTTTGCCCTCACAAAAGATAACAATTATTTAGTATCTGGTTCAGCAGATAAAACAATAATAATCTGGGACCTAATAAAAGGTAAACAAGAAGAAATATTAATTGGCCATACAGGAGAGGTTTCAACTTTAGCAATAACAAACGATTGCAAACATATAATATCAGGGTCTTTTGATAAGAGCATAATACTCTGGAGTTTACAACAAAAAAAGCTAAAAGCAAAGTTTTTAGGACATGCTGACAAAGTTTTAGGTGTATTATTAACAAATAATAATGAGTATATAGTATCATTTTCAGAAGATAAAACTATATTACTATGGAATTTGGAAAAAAGAACACAAGAAGCTATATTTAAAGGCCATTCACTTAAGATTTGGGCTTTAGCTATAAGTAATGATGATCAATATATTATAAGTGGATCTGAAGATAAGTCGGCAATACTGTGGAATTTAAAAGAGAAAAATCAAGAATTTATATTTGATAAGCATGCTAAAGCGATCTTATGTGTCTGCATTACTGATGATTGTAAAAAAGCTTTGTCAGGTTCTTTAGATTGCACTGTAAGGATTTGGAATTTGATTGATAAAAATGAAGAAGCTGTGTTTAATGAGCATACAGCAGAAGTTCTTTGTATTGCTCTAGCAAATAATAATAGATTTGCAGTGTCAGGATCAGCAGACAAAAGTGTTAAGGTGTGGAATTTGATTGAAAAAAGATTGGAAGCTACATTTATAGGGCATACAAAAGAGGTTTTGACTGTAGCGATTAATGGGAATAAATGGCTTGCTGTATCAGGATCTGCTGATAAGACTATTAAGGTGTGGAATTATTTTGACCAAAAATTGGAAGCTGATATGAAAGGGCATACTCAAAAAGTGGACAGTGTTATTTTATTCAAAAGTGATAATCATCATCATCATCATAAAAACATTAAAAAATTGACAAAATTTCCAAATATATCAGTTAGCATTGTCTTGCTCTCTTGACGAAATAATAGTTTGGGACATAAATTCAAAAAATCCTATTCTAAATTCTCCATGCTATCATATTCTAGCTCTAAATAAAAATAAAACCCTTTGCATTTTTTCAAAAACAACTAAACCTATGATGCTACAAATCTATAACATTAAGGCCAAAAAAATAGAAATTTCATTTAAAGGTCATACAAATACTATATGGTGTGCAGCAATCACTAGTGACAGCAAATTTATACTCTCAGGTTCTCAAGACACGACAATAATCATGTGGAATTTCATTAAAAAGCAACTTGAATATGTATTTAAAGGTCACGAAGGCACAGTTTGGTGTATTTCAATATCAAACAATAATCAAATTATGGTCTCTGGATCTAAAGATACAACAGTAAGACTATGGAACTTAGTCAAAAAAACTCAAGAAAATGTGTTTAGAAATATATATATTAGTATTATGAGCATAGCCTTAACAAGTTATCCCTATTTAGCTATAGCAGGATTAGTAAATGGGAAAATATTAATATGGGGTGTTAATCAAAATTATCAACAAAATGATATGGAGGTCTATAATTTTAATGCAAATTGCATAGCCTTGTCTAAAGATAATAAGCTTTTAGTAATTGGTGAATTGGATAATATAGTAAAAGTATGGAATTATCCTAAGAGGTGCATTCAATGTAATTTTTTAGGTCATTCAGATATGATATTAAATGTTGCTATAACTGATGATAATAATTTTGTGATTTCTGGGTCTGCTGATAAAACTGTGCGAGTATGGAATATGCATATGGGAACAGAGTTTTTTAGAATTTATATAAGAGATAATATATTTTACCAAAACTTATTTACTTTTGGAAATAATAAGGTATTTATTTCTACGAGCATTGGAGTTGCAGTAGTAAAGATTGCTGAGAAAAGTTGTAAAAAGAAATTCATTTTGAATAATGAAATTGATGATATTTTTAATGGGAATTTATTTTTTCATCTTATGATGCTTGATGAATCTTGAGATACTAATCTAGGTAAATAGTTTTTCATAAGTTTTGATATTTTTTAATGATTTTAGTATATATTTGATGTTTAAGTGTATGGAATTTACTAATATTTTAGCTAAAACAAAAATTATTTTTTGTTGTTGTAGTAGTTGCAATAGATTTTATACAATAAATATATATAGGAACATTTAATTCTCCATTAATTTTTATATGGATCATCTTGAAAACTAAACTTTATAGCTTTTTATAATCTAAACTTTAGAATGCCTTTAAAGGAAAATAGCATAATTTACTCTAAATAATGCTTAGTTTAAATATTAGTAAATATACTATTGATAAAAAATTATAAATAAATATTTCTGACAAGGAAAAGATAGGATTATAGTATGATTAAACCCCTTAGGTAGCTCACCCTTAAAAAAATTATTTAAACTCTTGAATCAAGGGGGTAAAATTTTTATTTATAACAGCAAAAGCATCTATTTGCTATAATTAAATGGGGGTTATTCTCGCAAAAATTCTTGATTATCCTGATTACGAAAACCAAAAGAAAGTTCTTTTACTTGGAGCGCATCTATTACTATAATTAAATGGGGGTTATTCTCGCAAAAATTCTTGACTATCCTGATTACGAAAACCAAACGAAAGTTCTTTTACTTGGAGAAGATGCTGCAGGGAAGTCATCATTTATCTATAAACTAAATTCACGTCATATTACGAATGAATGCCCTACAATCGGAGTTAACCTTGAGATTCTTTCATATAAAAGTCTTAAAATTGTATGCTGTGACCTAGGCTCGCATGATCAAATCTATAAATTTAGAATGATTAACCTAGGAACATGTGGAATTATGTTCATGTTTGATCTTACAGACCATTACAGATACGATGAAGCTGTAAAAATATTGCAAAATTACATGAGCCAACCTGAAACATTAGGCTTACCTGTACTGATTATATGCAATAAGATAGATTTACCAGTAACAGTTGATATTGAAAAAGTAAAAGACACTGTGAAACCTATATTGGAAGGTAGGGTTTGGGAAATTATAGGAACATCAGTGATTAAAGGCGTAGGAATGAAAGAAAGTATTAGTTGGATGAGTAATGCTGTTAATAATAATTAGATTTTATATATATTCAATCTTGTAAGAAGATGTTGCAGGGAAAATAACATATTTCTATACTAAACGCTCGTGAAATTAAAGTGAAATTCCTTGAGATTATTTCATATAATTTTTTTAAATTATATGTTGTGATGTAAGCCAATGGGCCTAACATGCTAGGTTTAAAAATAATGTATCCAAAAGCCTTGAAATTATGTTCATAATTGATCTTACTGGCAATAATAAATTTGATGAAGTTATAAAAAACTACAATTCATATCGAACAGCCTGAAATATCCGCTTAGCTGTACTGATTATGTGTAATAAGATAGATTTAGAAATGAAAATTTGCATTGGAAACACTGTGATACCTATATTTGAAGGCAAGGCTTGGAAATTTTTGGGAAATTAGTGAAAAAGTGAAAAAAGTGCATGAATACAAGAAAGTATTAGTGTTAAAAACAATCAAGATAATATTTATTATAGAAAAGAAGCTAATAAAGACTAAGAGCAAAGTAAAGATATGAAGTTTTCACAAATATCATGATAGATTTTTAGTAGAATTTGGTAAAGATTCCACAGACAAGTCTCTAAATTTTTGATACTAGTTTTGAGCTGAGTTTATCAGGAAAGTTAATTTTTTTCTCAACCAAATTAAAAAAATATCCTAAAATCCCAGTTCTAACTTTTGATATAAAAATTAAGAATTATGTGAATTTCAAATTAAAATCTTGACATGCTGGCAATGAAATTACTGATATTTTTCGAGAGATATATGAGGACTAGAATTAACATATTCAATCAGATAAGATAGTATACTTTATCATTAGTCTATAGCTATATTATTTATTTTTTCTCCTTTGATTAGTATAAAGTCGTCATCTAGTGTTCCAAAGTTAATAAGATCTTTATGCTTAAGTTGAATGAAACGAGCTGAATCAATTTTATTTCCGTTAAGCTGACATCCGTACTTACTATTTAAGTCAATAATAAAAGGGATTCCTTCACCTTTTCTATTTCTAAACTGTATCACAGCATGCTGTTTGGATATAGACGCATGCTCTAAAAGTATATCAGATTCGGAATCCCTTCCTATACTAAAATGGCTCTTTAAATTCAAGTCAAAACTCACTGACTCATCATCGATAAATCTAAACAATTGCCAATGATAAATAGACCTACAGCCATCAAGAGGTTCACAATATAACAAAACTTCTCCGTTTTTCCTACTTTCATATTTCCCAAGTATACCAGAAGGCTTAAAATCCTTTCTTACAGGTGATCTTGATCTTTTTCTTTCCATTTCTAATAGTGTTTACAATTACTAAGGCTAATAATTATATATCTATTCACTGTAGCACCCATATCACTTCTAGAACTAAATGTCCAGTTGCTATAAACACCATAAAAACCCCAATACATGCCTAAAGCAAGCTGGATTCTTCAAGAAAAATAAAGTGAACACAAGAATTGCTTCCATCATCTTAACACTAAAGAAAAGAAACAGCAAAGAACTCCATAGCCAAATAAACAGCCACATAGCCAGCGACAAAGAGTAGTTCAATATACCGAATCTGCCTAAAGAAAGAGATCATAGGCCGAACAAACCTCGATCGGACACGGCTTAAATCATGCCACCAAACTACTAAACTAACATAAGCAACTTAATTATCACTTAATTGCATAGGCCCTCTGTATGTTTAAAATTTTAAAATGGTTTTAAATATTCTTATATTAAAGGTATTAATTTTTCTTTACGTTTTACTCTTGGCAAAGATATCGCTTTTCCATCAGGAATGGAACTTAGCCAATTAGAGTCAATTTTTGAAGAAGAGAGCCTATGAAAGTTTGTCTTGTAAAACTTGTTTTTGATGCTCATATCTGGAGTTTGACATTGAGGTCTTAGTTTTTTTCTTATAATTTTTGAATATTATATAGAAAGTGTACATAAATTTAATTATGAACTATAGGAGATATATAAGATAATTATTTATTTTCTAGATGAAATTTTATTATGAGATTTTCTTATATCCTTGTGTAATTTTATATGCTGCTCAACCTGGTCTGTCTTATCTCCTTTTAATTTCCCAGCTGAATATTTTTGATTATTACCCTAAATAGCTCTTGATGTCTTCTAAGCTCTTCTGATATAACATTTTCCCTCTGCTGATCAGATACAAGATCAGTCATAGGATCTTTTATTTCAATAATCAACCCTAAGAGGTTGTCACACTTTTTATTGGAACATACTAAAACATACAAATTTAAAAACTTATGCATCAAAGGCAGTAATATAAAAATGAATGCAAATTAAAAATTAGCGCAAGCTTTATGATATATTAATGGCAAAAACTCGAAAGTTAGAGTAGCTTTTATTTCTAAAGAATGAAAATGTAAAACACTCAATATCATAAACTTCTGGATTAAAACAGATTTTATAAGAGTGCAAAGCGTTATGAAACCATTGATTTCTTAAAACAAAAAAAATAATCTTGAACAGGTAGAACTAGCAGTTCTTGTTTCAAAGTTTTGAGAAAATAGAGTTAGTTTTAAAGAAAATATAGATTAGACAATAATTTAAAATTATTATTCATACAATAAATTATATTATGCAGCAAGATCTAGGATTAAATAAAGATGAAGAGATTTTAGAAATGAGTATGAAAACAACTTTGGAATTACTCAGGAGAAAATCAGCATAAATGATGGATTAAAATCATTAGAGACTCCATTATTGTCTTAGAAGAGCAAGAAATTGCGACTTTGGAGAAAATTGATATTTTAAAGTGTTAATATTAAAATAAGGCAGAAACTACAGATTTAACTCGAAAAATCATTAATTTTAATTTATTTAGAATTGACTATTTTTAGCTGCATTGCATGTAGTATTTACTTAAGTATTATTCATAAATATCTTTAAAATTAATAATTTTCAATGTCCCGCGTCAATACTGATAATTACGATAAAAACTGAAAGTAATTACAAAGACATTGAAGACTCAGAAAATCTCTTTGAAAATTGAATTAGAGAATTATTAAGAGATTTAATTTTTTTATGGTTAAAAATTATGATAATGATAATGCAAAAATCAGCTTTGAGGTAAGATTAATAGTTTTTATAATAAAACATAAACCTAAAAATTTAAATATTAACACCTTCATAAGATAATTGCGATTATTTCTCACGACCACCCACATTCATTATTTGCATAACCTAACAACCTATTTTCCAATAATCTCATGCACAATCTTTAAAAATCCCATCAAGTCCAGCTTGAAATCCTACCCATAGCTTCATAAAAAGTTTATATAAAACTCTAATTCCTTATCAAAATTCTACCTTCATAGGAAAATTATTCATTCTAACCATTTTAATACTATTTTGTCATGGAATCATTTCTTCAAACAGGTATATCATTTTCTCGTATAGACGAGTCAAGCATTCTCGAAACAAATGAGTCATTTCAAAGCCCAAAGTCAAAAGACGAAATATACTCTCTATATTATTCAGGAAAAAATTTACTAAATCTAACAAAGACTTCAGTAATATATCAATCTAAATGCAAAATAACCAGAATCAAACAAGAAGCTAGTTCAATATTGTCAATACTCCAAAGTCTATCCCAAGAACTTTTCACAAAATACCAATCAAAAACCCTTTCGAAATCAGATTTTGACACAATCAAAGGGAAAATTTCTTTAATAAACCTATTAAGAGAAGAAGGCAAAGAAAGTAAAATCGAAGATTACAAAGTTTTTATGCTAAAAGAAGAGATTTATCAAGGGAAAATAATTGAAGGTAAGAAAACTGGTATTGGTAAAGCTGTATACCAAGACAAAAGCAAGTATTTTGGGAGTTTTGATGACAACTGTCGATGTGGACTTGGAACTTTGACCTATATAACAGGAGAAAAATATAAAGGCCGTTGGAAGAATAACGAGATTTCTGGTGATGGGGAAATATTATGGCCTGATGGGAAAAAATACTATGGAAAAATATTTAACTATACAATGCAAGGAGAAGGTTTTGCAGTTTGTGAAGGGAAATTAAAGTACTTTGGTGAGTGGGAAAAAGGTCTAAAACAAGGACAAGGTTTTGCTTTGTATAGCAATGGGGATAAATATATTGGAGAATTCTCATCAGACTGTTGTGAAGGTTATGGAGTCCTTAATTACATAGATGGGAAGAAGTATGAAGGGGAATGGAAAAAAGGTAAAAAGCATGGGAAAGGTGTTCATTCAAGGTCGAATGGAAAAAAATATGAAGGAGAGTGGAAAAATGATCACATGGATGGCAGAGGAATACTAACATGGCCTGATGGAGATAAATATGATGGACAATGGAAGGATAGCCAAAAGCATGGAGTAGGGGTGTATATGTGGCCTAATGGGGAAAGCTACTCAGGGGAGTTTTTCGAGAATTTTTTCCATGGAAAAGGCATTTACATATACAAAGATGGGAAATATGAAGGATACTGGAAAGATGATAAGAAGCATGGCATTGGAGTTTATCAGTGGAATAGTGGAGACAGGTACTCTGGGAGTTGGGAACAAGATAAAAAACATGGTAAAGGAGTTTTTGTGTGGAAATTAGGGGATAAATATGAAGGAGAATGGAAAAACGATAAAAAGCATGGGTATGGGTCGTTTACTTGGGCTAATGGGTCAAAGTATATAGGGCATTTCTATACAGGAATGAGAAGCGGCAAAGGCTTGCATTTATATTTTGATGGAAGAAGGTATGAAGGTGATTGGAAAAAAAACAAAAAGCATGGCCGAGGGGTTTTCTCTTGGCCAAACGGAGAAATTTATGATGGACAATGGAAATTTAATAAAAAGCATGGATTAGGGGCATTGAGCTGGCCTGATGGAAGCAGATATGAAGGATCTTTTAGTTTGGGTCTTCAATGCGGAAGAGGGACTTTTTGGTTTGCAGACAAAAGAAAATATGAAGGACAATGGAAAGATGGGACCATGACAGGCAAAGGGATAATGTTTTGGGCTAATGGAGATATTTATGAAGGAGACTGGAAAGACAGCAAAAGATGTGGAAAAGGAAATTTTTTTAGTCCAGAAAATGGGAGGTATGAAGGGGAGTGGAAATTCAATAAAAAACATGGAAAAGGAGTGTTTTCGTGGTTTAATGGGGATAAGTATGAAGGAGAGTTTATGAATGATATACAAAATGGATATGGGATCATGACTTATGCAAATGATACAAAGGAAAGTGGAGTGTGGATTAATGGCAAACTTGCAAGTAGTTTTTGCATAGTAATTTAATTTGTCATAGTAATGGATTGATAGTTTATTTTGGAATAAGAAGCTAGGTATGAAAATTAGTAGTCTTTAATGATTTTATTTTGAAAGAATAAAGCTTAGCTTTGAATGATTTTTTGTAAGGATAAGATGCTTTTTTATATGTGAGAGAATAGGATGAGAACACCCTTTTATTTTAAATAAAAGAATCATTTATGAGAAATAAATCAATTATTTTTGTTAATTTATTGAGATTTAAGTTTGAAAGAATCTCATGATACTAAAAAATTAATAAAATAATTTATGTGATGAAGTTAAATGAAAGTTTTACTAATTATAGACTACAATATATTATTATTTTAAATTTCTAGGGTTAATTTTATGTATTAAAAAATGGATACTCCTTATCATTACAGTATTTATGGATTATACAGTTATAAGTTTGAAAAAAAATTATATTAAAAACTGCAATCTATTTAGCGGTAATATAAAGTAATAATTTGCATATCAAGATTTAACAATATATGCAGTAATATTTATAGAAGTTTATAATTATGTTTGTAACCACTATACTTAAGAATACCGCTACAAAATCTTCCAACTACTGGCTTTATTAAAAACTAGCATATAGAGTAAGTATATACTATAATTAAATATGAATTTTGGTGCAGCTTAAAACTTTTGATATCTTATCATTATGCAAAAATAAAATAATATTTTTTAATGATTTTAATTTGTGTAACTAGAACTATTGTTTTATGAGCAGATACATTTGTTATAAGCATACTGAAATGCTAATACAGTCAGCCTTTATTAGAATCAAACAGTTGGTATTGACTTTTAAAAAAAAAATGTGATAGTGCTATTATTGGAGGTAGTAACCTATTACTTTAAAATCTAGTAATTGGATATTGAACGGATATAATTTGAATTATTTTCTTCTTTTGCCTTTGTATTGAGGCTTTTATCGTATTAAGATCAATTTGGTTAACAATTTTTGTTTTCATATTAGGAAAGGTTGCATTTTAGCGATTTCATGCCATCTGAAATTTAAATCTATTGAACTGTTTTATCCTGTTCTTTTTCTTGCTCTTCGATATCTATATCTATAGCACCATCAAAATTATTTTC
>MPUH01000503.1:0-49439 GCA_001970955.1 Stentor coeruleus
TTTTATATCACTATCTCTAAGTAAATTAAATAAATCATACTATTTAATATCTATACCAAATAGTATCAAATTTTATCTTTGATGATCTATTTTATACAAAATTCCCAACAAAACTAAACTTCTAAACCTACTTATTGGCATAATTATATATATCAAAAATCAAATATTCCTCAACACTTAAAATTATTCCATTTCTACAATAAAACCTTAAAAAAATCCTATTCTTTAACATAATAAAACCCGAATTCTCATAACCAAAAAAAAATCATAACACTTCTTATTCCCCTTCAAAATATCAAAAATACCCTAGATTTAAATAAATAATAAACTATGAGTCAAAGAGCTGTCGCCAAGAACCACATCACCGAGCAACGATTTAATGCTTATAGTAAAGCAAGATCATACATTCAACATTTAAACAATGTTTACGATTCTATGCACGATCCACATTTATACGACCAGTCACAAATCAATCATAAATTATTTAAAAACCAGACTCCAGTAAATAGTTATCACAAACTATCTTTAATGCCAAATGCTATTGTCGCAGCTAATCTACAAGATAAAATCAAGCTTTTAAACCTATTCCACACTTTGAGCGAAAGGAAAATGAAAAAAAATTACATAAAGCTAAAATCAACAACTCCAGTAGCTCGTAAGACTTATTTTAAGCCAAAAAAGTACAAAAATATCCTTGCTCGACTTTCGAATCTTAAAAATATATCTAATAGTCATGATATGAATTCAACTTTTATCACTTCATCTATAAAACCTCTAAAAGAAACTTCAAGATATCATCAAGGTAAAGGTGGAAATTTTAAGGCTAAGCAGAACCTTTTACCTCAAAGATATGATACTGTTAAGTGTATTAGAGAAATAAATACTAATTTTTCTTATTCTGATCATAATTATGAATTTACTCAGAATTCGTATAGGAAAAATAATCCATTGATTATACCTTGTTCAGATAATTATAGGAATAAATTCCCAAGTATTAAAAAAGGTAAAAGATATTTTGAGACTTCTCCTGGTAGTGGTGGTGATAAAGAATCTAATCAGTCGATTATTATCAGCCCAATAAAACAGGATGTTGAAGTTAATACGAACTAAAGTTGATAATTTTATAAGATAAAATGTTAAATAGGAGAAGTTGTGTTGAAAAAAAATATTTGGTGATTAAATAAGTTTTAGAAAGTTTAGATATGATTTTTATATATAGTTAAGTTAAAGGTATTTTGGTTCATTTAAATAAAATATATGGAATTACCTAGTTGGTGGAGTTCTAATTCAGATGAAGTTATTTTTAATGATTTGAATCTGGATATGTCTGTAGTTCCAACACAAATCGAAGCTTTGGATGATGTTATTTTTGGTGGGTTAATTACAGGATGCATCTATGAAGTTGTAGGTGAAGCTGGTACTGGGAAAACAAATTTTTGTTTAGAAGTTGTTAAAAACATATCAAAAACCCATAAATGTTATTATCTAAACACACTAAAACCAGTGAGTCAATCCAGATTAGCTTCAATAGGAGCTAATTTATCTAATATTATTTTTAGATACAGTACTACTTTCGAGCAATCAAAATTATATATATATGAAGATCTTGGATCATTGCTTAATATAAATGATGATATTAAGCTTATAGTAGTTGATAATATATACAGCTTTGTAGCAGAACTTGATGATCCTTATCAAAAATCTTCAGCTATTAGAGCTATCGCAATGGTTTTAAAACTCTATTCTGATAAATATAAAGTTGCGGTTATTATAGTAAATAATGTTGTAGCTGATATGCAAGGAAAAACAGTTCCAGGTCTTGGAGTAAACTGGGCAAACTGTATTAACTACAGACTTTTGCTAGAGAAAAAAATCAACGAAAGGACATTGAAAATCCTCCAAAGCATAGACTCAAGTCAAGGCACAGAACTTATATTATCTATCACCAACACATCTGTAAATTTAATCAGCAAATCATTCAGTTTTACTTAAAAATATAAATTTTCCAATCATATACTACATCTTCAATATACCCTCTAAAACTATAATCATATCTAATATTTACCCTAACAATATTTTTTTTCTTAAGCTTATTCAATTTTTTATTTTATATCACTAGAAATTCCTCTTATTTCACTGATGCTATTCTTAAATATCAGGAGCTCCAGTAAATTTCTCTTCTAAACTTACTTCAAGAATTTTACTAAAGTGAATATCTAGTTTGTTCAAATAATATATTTGCCTATTTATTTTTTATTAAGAATTTTAGCTGATAAGTTCTTTTATATTTACTCTTTTATTTCCAGACTCCTTTTTTCAATTTTGCATTTATCAAAGTTATTAGCACTATACTTTAATCTTTAAACCTCGTATAAAATTTCCAAGCAAAAAACCTAAAATTATAAAAGTTTCATTATTTATATTAGCATGACTAAAATCAAAATGAGAGACAGCATGGCCGAGTGGTTAAGGCGATAGACTAGAAATCTATTGGGATTTCCCGCGTAGGTTCGAATCCTACTGCTGTCGTTTTTTCCTCTTTTTCTAATCTAATCACACTATCATATAAAAAAATTCTAAACCGATTCTAATATTTATATACTAATACCACATCATCATATTTACCTTTTATCCAACCTTAAAAAGTTTTTTCCTACACCAAAAAACCTTAACCTACACAAAGAAAGCTTCCATTAATATTATAACAATGGCTGGGGATAAGATTAAAGACCTTCTAAGTATTCAGGACCAAAACACCCGTCAGAATGCATGCCGAGCTTATATCCAAGAGATCTTCAAAGCTCAAAACCTCCAAGCTTCACGTTTATTTTTAACCCAACTCATCAGTAGCGAACTAACTCTAGCAAATACAAGACAGCTTTTTTCTATATTTGTCGAAAACATGAACCTTTTAAACAACAACTCAATGCTCGATCTTGGTAGCTATGCTTTAGAAACCATAAGTCCAAAAAGCACTTCTTTTGAAGAAGAAGAACTTAAAATCCGTGATCAAATTTATGATGTTCACTGTGCGAAAAGAGATTATCTATCTGCAGCAAGAATCTTATCAGCAATTAACTTTGATGCCTTTAGCCGAGTTCTAACGGTAGATCACAAATGCGATAAGTATATAAAAATCGCTGAATGTTATTTAGAATTCGGTGAAAGCGCTTATGCTGAACAATACAATTCAAGAGCAGGTGCTTTAATAGAAAATTGTAATGATATTTCTGCAAAACTCAGATATAAAGTATGTCATGCTAGGATTTTAGATAGTAAAAAAGAGTTCCTTCAAGCAGCAAGGAATTATTATATTTTATCACAAGAAGGGAAATATGGGGTAATGGAAAGTGATTTATTACAATTATTACAATGTGCTATAACATGTGCAATATTAGCTAAAGCTGGTCCTCAAAGATCTAGATTACTTGCAACTTTATATCAAGATGAGAGATCATCACATTTAGAGAATTATGATATATTAGAGAAACTTTTTATGCAAAGGATTATTAAGAAACCTGATATGGAGAAATTCTCAGAAAAACTTCAGGATCATCATAAGGCTCTTTTATCTAGTGGAAGGACTGTATTGGAGACAGCAATGATTGAACATAATATTATTGCAATATCGAAATTGTATACAAATTTAACGTTTAATGAACTTGGCGATGTTTTACAAGTATCAGCGATACAAGCTGAAAAGTATTTAGCGGATATGGTACAGGAAGGGAGGATTAAGGCTTCGTTGGATCAGAGAAGTGGCATTGCGGAATTTGAAGGAGAAAATGAAGGATTGAATGAATGGGAAAATCAGATTAACTTACTGTGTAAGTCGGTGGAAGATGTTGTTAGGGAAATACAGTCGGTTTACTCGTAATGGTTTTACTTTATGGAAGGTTTAGATTAAATAGTGAGTTTGTAAGTTTGAAGATGGTTTTTGATAGAGATTGTGAAGGTAAATGGATTTTGGGTGAAAATTTTTTGGAAGTATGTGTGATGAGGAATGCATTAGAAAAGGAAATAAAATCGAGATTTTTCGGTTGGTAATGGTTTGGAAGGTGCTGGTTTTAAATGGAATGATGTTTGGATTGAATAAAATAAGATGGGAGTTTGTTGCTTAACCTAAATAATGTCAATATAAATCAACTAAAAAGATAAAAATTATTATTCCATAAGCCTAATCTGCATATAATTTAATCATAATTCTAACTAACCCTGAAATCACATCATTATAATCCACACTATATAAAAAATACCAAAAACCCAATCCAAACAGCAAAACTATCTCAAAAATCCACTAGCAAAACCCCAACCAAAACTCTTCTCATCACTTAAAAGCACAAAAAATCAAAACCCTAAAAATCCATGCAAATCATATTATGCAAATAAAATGACTTCAAAGTCATGGAATATAATAAATATGTTGAAACAACTCTTATCAAGACATTTCAGCATCTTAAAAAACAGTACCCCCTCAGGTTCAGTCTCTGAATCGAAAAAATTCGCCTATACCATTTACGATCACACATACGACGCAGTTGTCGTAGGTGCAGGAGGTGCAGGTTTACGTGCAGCATTTGGCTTAGCCGAAATAGGTTTCAAAACAGCATGTCTTACAAAGCTTTTCCCAACACGTTCTCATACAGTAGCAGCACAAGGTGGAATAAATGCAGCTTTAGGTAACATGACAAAAGATGATTGGCGTTGGCATTTTTATGACACAGTAAAAGGTTCAGATTGGTTAGGTGATCAAAATGCTATTCATTATATGTGTAGAGAAGCAATAGATGCAGTTTATGAATTAGAAGGTTATGGAATGCCATTTAGTAGAACTGAACAAGGGAAAATCTATCAAAGAGCTTTTGGTGGACAAAGTTTAGAATTTGGTAAAGGTGGTCAAGCTTATAGATGTGCAGCTGTTGCTGATAGAACAGGACATTCTATGCTCCATACACTTTTTGGTAGAGCTTTAGGATATAATTGTATTTTCTTTGTTGAATACTTTGTTTTGGATTTGTTAATGGTCAATGGAGAATGTCGTGGGGTTATTGCTATGAATATGAGTGATGGGTCGATTCATAGAATTAGATCTAAACAGACTGTTTTAGCTACAGGAGGATATGGAAGAGCTTTTGCATCTTGTACTTCAGCACATACATGTACTGGTGATGGTAATGCTTTAGTTTCTAGAGCTGGCTTACCTAATCAAGATTTAGAATTTGTTCAGTTCCATCCAACTGGGATTTATGGAGCTGGATGCTTGATTACTGAAGGATGTAGAGGAGAAGGTGGGATATTGAGGAATTCACAAGGAGAGAGGTTTATGGAAAGGTATGCACCAACTGCTAAAGATTTAGCTTCAAGAGATGTGGTTAGTAGGGCTATGACAGTGGAGATTTTACAAGGAAGAGGGGTTGGTCAGAAAAAAGACCATATTTTCTTACATCTTGATCATTTACCTCCAGAAGTACTTCATCAAAGACTTCCAGGGATTAGTGAGTCGGCTAAGATTTTTGCTGGTGTTGATGTTACTAAAGAACCTATACCTGTTATCCCAACAGTTCATTATAATATGGGTGGCATTCCTACTGATTGGCAAACCCATGTACTCAGTAGAAGCTCAGATGGTACAGAAAAAATTGTCCCAGGCCTACTCGCAGCTGGTGAGTGTGCTTCAGCATCAGTCCATGGGGCAAACCGCCTTGGAGCTAATTCACTTCTTGATATCGTCATATTCGGTCGAGCAGCTGCTTTAACAACCAAAAGTGAATTCAAACCAGGTGACCCTCAACCAGACCTTCCAGTCAACGCAGGTGAAGAAACAATTGAAAAACTCGAAAAATATCGTACAGCAAAAGGAATATATTCAACTGCACAAATCAGAGAAAAAATGCAAGATGTCATGCAATTACATGCTGCTGTATTTAGAGAAGAAAAAAGTTTACAAACAGGGTGTAATAAATTAGAAGAAGTATGCAAATTATTGAAAGATGTAAAGACAACTGATAGAGGACTTGTTTTTAATACTGATCTTATTGAAACTTTAGAGCTTGAAAATTTATTGTTATGTGCTAAGCAGACAATTACTGGTGCTGAGAATAGAAAAGAAAGTAGAGGGGCACATGCTAGAGATGATTATCCCAATAGAGATGATGTTAATTGGATGAAACATACTTTGAGCTATTTGAAAAATGTTGAAGACCCTGTGAAATTAGATTATAGGGCTGTGATTGCTGAAACTTTGGACCCGAAGGAAATGCATGCCATTCCTCCTGCCAAGAGAGTTTATTAAATAGTAGATGGTTAACTAGTTTGGCTAGATATTGGTTTTTAGAATTATATTATGGGGCTTTAAACAAAGTGATATTTGCTATAAAGGAATTTGAAATAATTAGTTGATATTGGAAATAAAAATGAAAAGAATATTTAAAACATGAAGTTGCAACTTTGGATTCAAAAATATATTTATATGTCGATATTTTTGTATATCAAGAAAAGTATTTTTCTTTTCATTAGAAAGTTTTTTATTTTATATTTATTTGCCAGTATTAATATATACTTTAAGTGCATACAGTTTCTGATAATCTATCCTTTATATGATATTTATTTACAAACTACCCAAACCTTTTCTATATACTAAATCTAAAGAAAATTCAAGTCAATCAACACAAAAAAAACTAAAATTCAACAAAAAACCAACCTGTAAATTCAAATTTTACCTAAAACTGGGAATATTTTCACACACAAAAATCAATAAGCCACAGTTTCAAAAATCCTAACAAATTTTCACGATAAAAATAAATCTCCTAATCAGCAAATTTCCAACTATAATAAAACTTAAAACTAAACAATGCGGGACCGAAGAGCTAGAAACCACTCCTACATCCAAGAGCTTTCTCCAATCTGCATCAAAATCAAACACAGTTCTGTTGACCTCTATAACAACTACGCAACAAAACTATCTAAACGTCAAGCTAACAAAAACATAATGCTTCTCTCAGGCATGAACTCCGAAGAACATATAAAACCTCAAAAACAAGCTTCAACAGCATTTAAAAACCCTGATTTCTCAAGTCATACCCAGAAATTCAATAAATTGCCTATCATCACTTTACCAAGAATATCAGATATTTACAGTTATAGTTTTGTCGCATCAAATAAACCTTTAACCGATAAACCTAAAGTAAAAAAATACCCTTCAAAAAAACTTCTCATAGCCCAAAAGCATTCAGATTTATCATCTCCAAGAATAATGTCTCCAATAAAAAGACAGGTTATCACAAAAGTTGGCTATAAAGATGCTGTTAGGTTTCCAGATTGGGCAATGATAGCAAGGCCAGAGATTGAAAGTTTATGGAGAAATTTGATATGTTTGAGTAATGGGTATAAAATTGTTACGGATAAAGGACAGGTGTATAAGTATTATATTGGAAAAGGGAATAATTCAACATTGATAAAAAGGCTTCTTGATAATAGGAATTGGTGGGTATCTACAGAGAATATTCTAGAAGCGCATTTTGTATGGACTCAATGGAAAGATAAAACTATTGTTTCAGGTTTGCCTGAAGGAAAAAATCTTAGTCATATGCTCGACACAAGTTCAAATCCNATAATTTTTTATTAAAATTATTGTTTCAGGTTTGCCTGAAGGAAAAAATCTTAGTCATATGCTCGACACAAGTTCAAATCCTNGCGCATTTTGTATGGACTCAATGGAAAGATAAAACTATTGTTTCAGGTTTGCCTGAAGGAAAAAATCTTAGTCATATGCTCGACACAAGTTCAAATCCTTCGATTATTTATCAAGTCCCAGTCAAAATGAATGATGTTTTACGCAGGGTGGATTTATCAGATCTCGGGTTTTTCAAAATAAAAAATTCGCATTCTTACACTGTACTCAACACAAAAGAAATCAATTCAGACTCTATAAAAATTTACAACAAACTTGAATTTAACCAGCATTTAGCTAATAAAAAAGGATTGTATAAAAGTTTAAAATCTTATCATAAAATCCTTGGGACAAATGTTTTTTCATATCATCCTGTAACTTTTCATATAAAAACAACAGAAGATGATGAGGAATTTGTAAGTTTTATGCAAGCGTTTAATAAATATGAGAAAAGAAAAAACAAGAAAAAATGCAAAAATATTTGGATTGTAAAACCTGGAGAAAATAGTAATAGGGGAAATGGGATTAAAGTTTGTAAAAGTCTTGGGGAGATAAAAGAGGCAGTTAAAGGAAATGAAGGGAGTTTAAGAACTTTTATTGTTCAGAAGTATATTGAAAAACCTTTTTTATTACATGGGAGGAAATTTGATATAAGATGTTATGCATTAGTTACAAGTATTAATGGGGTTTTACAAGGGTATTTTTATAATGATGGGTATTTAAGAACTAGTTGTGCGGAGTATAATCTAAAAGATACGGAAAATAGTTACATACACCTGACAAATGATGCGATACAAAAACATGCGGAAGATTATGGGAAGTTTGAAGATAATAATAAGTTATCATACAAAGAGTTTCAAAGATACTTAGATTTCCATCATTCAGATAAAAAATTTCAATTCTTCCACACAGTGCTTCCACAGATAAAAAGTATAATTAAAGATACGATCTCATCAGTTTTTCTAAAAATAGATACAAATAAACGACTTAACTGTATGGAAATATTTGGTTACGATTTTATGTTGGATTATAATCTTAAGCCTTGGATTATTGAAGTTAATACAAATCCATGTTTAGAACTTTCATCAAGTTATTTAAGTTATTTGATTCCAACTATGGTAGACAATGCTTTTAGGATAGCTTTAGATTGTAATTTTCCTTCAACTTTAGGAATGAAAAGCAGTTTTGAAACGATGGTGGAAAATAGATTTGATTTGATATTTCATGAGTTAACTGATGGGGCAAAGCTTAAAGAGATTATTCAAAGCACTGCTACAGAGGAAAGTGATATTTCAGATGTAGAAAAAAAAGATTCTGTGAAAATTGATAGTTTAATTAATGCTTAGAGTAAACTTAAATACTCTAAATTCATAAAGTTAGCTGATAATTTTATATTTTATGAGATTAGATTTGCATTTTAAAATTAGATTATAACCACATTATCTTTAAACATAAAATTCACTTCATATATTTTTTTGTATAATAAACAACCATTATTCCTAGCAACTCATCATGTAAAGCATTTTTTTAAACATGAAACAAATTTTGACGAATCTTTTATTCCCTAAAGCTGAAATCAACATTCAGCCAGNTAGTTAAACATGAAACAAATTTTGACGAATCTTTTATTCCCTAAAGCTGAAATCAACATTCAGCCAGAGCACCAATCATCTTTGCCATATGGATTTTTGCTAACAATGCCCTCGCTTCCATACAAAAGACAGACCATCCATGATCAGCAAGAAAATGAGCGCATAAAAAAAAAGAAACTTGACGAAGGCCGCGAAACTTTAATATTAGCAAATGACAAGAGTAAGTTCCCAATAAAAAAAACTAAGCCCCTAAGAAAATCAGCCTTGATCCCATTGGTCGATGACCAGTACCAAATCCAATCAGAGATTAAACTGCAACCTAAGCATCAAATAAAAACCTTATCTTCAGTAGGATCACAAGCAATAGAAAAAATTAATAACAAACTATCAGAAAAGCCAAAAATTTCTGCAAGTTCATTACCAATGTCCAAAATCAAACTTCATTATATACAAAACAACAATTCGTTATCAGAAAAAACAGTTTTTTCTAAGCTTTATGAAATTTTTTATCCAGGATATTGTTTCTCATCTATGACTGTATCTTCAGAAAAAAGACTTAAAGATAATTTTGAAATATATAATCATGTTAATGAGGATTTTGGTATTGAAGAACTTTCATATATTAGCGATTCATTTATAACACCTGAAGAATCTCCTTTAATTCAAGCATCTCCTGATCCTTTAAATAATCCTGTTGTACTTGAATCTCCTTTAATACATAGTATACAGACACCTTCTATTGAGGGATGGGGAACAGAAAAAAATATTGGGGAAATGCCTAGTCCACAATTTACGAAACTTGAGGAAAGTGGGGGGTTTGAACAAGAGAATGAGAAAGTTGGCATTAAACCTACGGTATTGTTTCCTCCACTAAGTAAAATTCCTGAAGAAGATGATAAATTTGTGAAGAAATTTGAAGTTGGGAAAGATTCGCCTTTGTTTTATAAAGCTAATGAGGAGTCTGATAGGAAAGAAACCAAATCATCTCTGATTGAAGTTATAGAAAACTCAATTAAAAAATCTGAACAAAAAATTGCTGAAACGATCGAAACACCAAGAGACAAAAATGAAATTTTAATCACCCAGCCAAATGAAGAACTAGTTAAAAAAAATGAAGTTTTACAAACTCAGTTAAATGAATATAATTTTAAAAAAACTGAAGAACCTGAAGTTTTAATGGAATTATTACCTAGTAAAGAAGCAAGTGCCAATTTCGAAAACGCTCCAATTTATAACCCTTATATTCAAGTTAAAAATGAAAGTTCGAATTTTTTAGACTTAAGTCATTCACATGCTAAAGAAATGTGTATTTCACCTGTTACTGAAAATAAAAGCTATCAAGAAATGCCGACCCCTAGTCCATCTAGTAACCCATTTTTGAATGTTAAAGCGGCTGAAACTTTTAAGCCTTTGTATGTATTTGGCTCTGGTGGTCCTGCACCTAGTATAAACACTCTTAGCAATATTAATCCATTTTTAGCTTAAAGGGTATAAGATATATATTTTTGCGATATATTATATTAAGATTGATTTGATAATGTGAATTTTGGTTTTTAGTTTTTTTTGTTTATGTATTTAATAAGAAGTATGTTTGTTATTCCTTAAAGTAGATAATAATAAATATAAATTTTCATGTTTAAAACTATAAATTATCATCTTGTAATTTTCTAAAGCTTTGAATATAAGTATTATTAGTATAAACTAGGTGTTACGATGTGAATAACTTTTTTGCAATGAACACATACATGGAGAATTCTTTGGAATCGTTCAAGTGCATCTATTTCACAATTCGCACAACATATTCTTTTCCAACTGCATAAATCTTACAAAGGAATTGTTGGCATTTCCATTCTAATTGTAGTATTAACTTCAGTATTACATTTTTTACAGAACTTTTTCGCTGGAAGAAATTCAAGATATTCTTTGCTTCTACTTGGTATATTCTCTTTTTCTCTTTCCCTATCACGATCTTCTAAATGTTGAGCTATTTTTCCTGTACCTGGCTTTTCTATTTCAAATATGTCATCTGGCAATTTTGAAGAGTCGCTGCTCAAAGTATAAATCGTAGAATATTTTTCCGACCTTTTAGAACGAGGTGAAAGCTTATTATCAGGGTTTCTAACCTTTTGATCAAATGTATGAATATTGGGAATTTTTGAATTTTCTTTTTCTTTTGGCTCTTCGTAACTAAATGAAAAAGAAGATATTACTTCAGAAAGCTCCATGTCTTTAGAATTGATGTCTAATGTTTTCAATTCTCCAGTGTTTTCAAACTTTAGTTTTTTAAATGGTTTCGAGTCTTCATGGACTTCGAAATTGCCCACCACCTCTGTAAAACGAAAAGTTAACTTTGTTATTGGGGAATTCAGACCTTGATGATTTGAAATACCTGAATTAGCTATAGAAGAAAGATCAGTGTTGCTAGATCTTAGAGGTTGTTGAAGAGATACAGTTTGCTTGGCTTGCATTTTGAAATTTCATAAAGAAAATTTAACTTTTATTTATAAGAAGAAGAAACAGCCGTTACTAGTTAAGAACTAACTAAATATGACTTTGCTGGTTAAAAGAAGAGTCTATACTGATAGTCTATACCTGCGAATGAGTAAAAAATTTATGCAAGCAAGTCTTATCTTCACTGCCAGGGTTTTATATATTTTAAAGCGGGACGCTGTATTTGCGAACTGTCTGTTCTTCCACAGCTTACTCACGCTGAGAAATTGACGTTTAGACTCACTCCTTGCTTAGGTAATCTGCAATTTTATAGGCATTCTTATGATTCATCTATCAAGGTTTAGACATGCTGAGATGGGAACTAGTAAAAATAGTCTGTCTAGCAGAATATCAAGTTCTTATATATGGTAGGTATCACTTAGATTTCAGTTCTCCCCCCAAAACTTTCTTTGTTGGGTCGGTTTTATCTGAACATCATCTACTACATGGCTAAAGACATATTTTTTAATTATGAAGAAAGAGGATTTTATCAAATGTTTAATTCAATATATGATGATTTGCATGATTATAATATAGGTTAATTTGAAAAAAGGTGTAATAGAGAGAAGAGAGTTTGGGTTTTTGGCTGAGGAGATTAGAGAAGTGATAAGAAAAGTTGGGTTTGAAATGGTTTGATGCTGGTTTTGATGGTTTTAAGTATGATTGTAAGTAATTGATAAGTATTGTTAGACTTATGCTTGGGTGCTGCTTTTGAAATAAAATAGATTGTTTGAAGATTTGGATTATGAAATATGTATGAAGATTAAATTGCAATATATACTAAAAATTCTATTATTAAAGATCAGAAAATAAACTTTTCACATCAATATTTGGGTTGATTTTGACTACATCAGGATTTACTTTGACAACATCAAGCGTATATTCAGGTCCTGGAGGTGGTTTACGAAAAGAAATTGGCTCTTTATTTTTTGATTTTGGTAAAGCATATTGAGGAGCTGGATTTTTGTTACTATATCTACCGCTTCGTGCAGATATTTCATTATAAACAGCTCCTATTCGGTGAACCTCTTTCCGGCCATAGCTTTCTTTTTTTTCATCTTCACTACAGGCTGATCTAGCATCAGGAAGTTGTCTTAATTTCGGATAAGGATGAGCAGAAAATACAGAGCCATTATCTGGATAATAAGATGTCTGATTTGTTATCTCAGTCTCAGTAGGGGACACATTCCTGTATTTATTTTCTTCATTAAACTCACTGAACTTTTCAAATTTCTCACAATCCTCATTATCTACACGTCCCTTAGGAGAAACACTATCCTTTTTATTTATATTCCCCCCAAAATCCGCTGTGATATTTTTATTTTTATTTTTTTCTTCTTCTTGTGCAATCTTAATAGAATTTTCAAGCTGTTTAGCTTCAGCATCAAGTTCAGCAAGTTCAGCCTGATGTTTTAACCTCAAAGATTTCAAATCAAGTCTTGCAAGCGAAGCTTGCAATTTAGCCTCTTCATCCAATACACATTGTAACTCATTTTCTAAAAAATCATCTTTTTCAGGAATAGCTTTAAACTTCCCAACAAATCTAGATCCAGTTTTTTTCCCAACATCTTTCTGTATTTTTTGTCCGCTTTGTATATTTTCAATATATTTTTCTCCAGAAATCTCAACAGAAGATTCATTTTCTATATTTTCATATCGTTTATTATGATTACTCGATTCAGGTAAAGTAATAAATTCTCCTTCAGGGATTTTTTTAATCGGATTTTCTCTGATTCTCACATGTTTATTTTTTGGTATATGGGCTAAATGTTCATCAGCATTTTCTGCCCCTTTAGTAACTTCTTTGATTTCTTCTATTTTTTCTTGTATATTGACTTTATTATGTTTTTTAATAATTACTCGCTTTGTAGGTTTTAATTCTACAGGTTCTATTTTTTTCGGAGCCCATTCGTTTATACTTTCTCTAAAATTTTCTTTAAGCCATTCAGCTTTATCACCTTGACTATTCCCTGGAGATTCACAAAGTTTAGGTCGATTTTGGAACATTTTTTTCATGTTTGTACTGCTAAGATCAAGGCTGTCTAAGAGATCTCCTTTTTTCCAAAGAAGATTATCATCTTTTTTTATATCGTTTTGATGATTAAGTTTTGGGATTTTGGACTGGTTTTCGTTGAGTGGCCGACTTGGTGAAGGTCCTTTGATGTTGTTATGGTCAGATGGGATTTTTACAAGCTTTTTTTCTATTGCTGGACGTGGGATACGACTTTTTAGATCAACTTCAAGGTCTAAAGCACTTATATTTCTTGGGTTTGAAGCTTCACGTGTAAATCTTTGGTTGCGTAGGAGTTGTATGTATTTATCTCTATGATCTTTTTGTTTAAGTTTTTCTTTTTCTTGCTTTTGTAGCTCTTTAAGTCTTTTCTGTGCCTCTAGAACTTTTGAATGCCTTTTTATTACTTACTCTCTAATACTATTGGTGTCAATAGCAAGTTTAATTTTGTTATTCCTAGCTCTTTTCAAATCCTCTTCAAACTTTTCTTGCTCTTTTCTTAGCCTTTCTTCAAACTGAGTTCTTTTTTCCTTACTGTAAAAGCTTTTCATATTATGGCGCTTTATTTGCTCTAAAATACACTTAAATCTATCATGATTTTTTATCAGAACTTCAACTTTTTATCATAAATATTTTACATACTAAAACCTAAAATATATTTTATGCATTATTTAAGTTAATTTAGGAATTTAACGAACATAACTATATATAACTTCTAATATAATATATATGAAGAACAAAGAAACAAATGTCCTTAATTTTGATGACCTTTCGTATAATGATGATTATATAATGAGACCATTCTCTCCAAGTCTGTCTATAAGTCATTTAGATAAAAGTAGTTTTTCATTTGGAGGACTACTTGAAATTGGAAAACTTATTGGGGAGATGGCTTTAGGTGAGGATAAAAAGTATCGTGGGGTTCGTGAAACTTATGATCCTGATGATAAAAATCAGATTTATATTCAAAAAGTTCAAGAAATACAAGATCAAATTTATAATATTAAAAATCTTTATGAGAAAGAAGTTAAACAACATATGGCTTATAAGGAAAAATTCGAAAAAATTGTAAGTTCTTATACAAGTAAAAAGGTTACAAGAAAAAACTTGAATATTGACACATTTGGAGTTAAGCATTTGCAGCAGATGAATATGTTAAAGGATATACTTGGGACTGTAAAACAGTTAGAAGAGAAACTAAAGAAAACTAAAGCATGTTGCTATTAGTAAAAAGATAAGATGTTAAGTGTAATGTTTTAATGATTTTTAGGAATGTGATATTAATATTAAGGTTTAGAGGTTGTTTGGTGTTTTAAGAATTTTGTTGGAGAAAATATCGATTATTTTGATGGAAAAATTGTATAGGATTTGATATTTTTTTGTTTTTGAGATATGATGATAATATAAATTACTATTAAGAATGTGAACTAGGCTAGCTATGGTTATAGAATTTGCGAATTTTACTACTGTAAAAAGCATTTAAAGTGATTGAGGTTTAAGATATTGAAGGATTTTTTTTTGTGTGTGCTGGCTTATATATGGATTGATAAATTTATTATTTTTGCTTATAATTGTTTACACTGGATAATAATAAGAATTATAAGGGTATTTTCATTGCTATTATCTATAAAATCATATTTTTCAGTGGTTAGATTATTTTTTTTCAATATTTTTTTTGTGATTGATTTTTTAATATTTTATAATCTTGTAGTTGGGTTTAATTTGAATAATGAGTTCATGTATGCTTTATTAGTATAATTTACAAAAACACTTATCAAATCCTAAGAAAAATATAAGAAATTTATCATTTTGCAGCATGTTTGCTAAAAAAAATCAACTGTTTTTACACTTAAAACAAAAGGAAATAAATATAACTACTACCCTTTACATGGAATCCATTTATTTTCCTTAGTATTATATTCAAATTGACGATAAGTGATATGAAAATGACAAAGAATATACAGTTGTGATAAAGAAAATAATTCTTAAAAAAAAGGAAAACCTTAAACAATATAAAAAATGAGTAAAAAAGTAAAAACAAAAGTACAAGAGAATATACTTCTAGAAAAAATCTAGCTAAAATACACAATCTAATATAAAACAAAATAAAAAATATCTAAAATCATCATTTTGCAAATCACAATCTCTAAGGGGCTAATAATAGAAAAAATGGAACACGAAACTCGAGACTTTATCCTCAAAGCATTCAGATCCACATCTCTGCTCGAAGAGCTCAGTATTTCAACAATAAAAGATTACCTGACGAACTTCATCCTAGACTACGATCTGACCAAAGATTTTTTCGACCTCTACTTCCAAACCCTCGCCGATAAAAAATACACTCTCAGCGAAATTGCAACCCACCTAAACAGCCCATTATCAGAAATCCTCAAAACCCTAAAAACCTTACAAAAAATCATCGAAAGTTGCTTTACCGAAAACAACTTAAAAAACAATCTCAAACTAAAAAATCTCATAAGCGACTCATCAGATGGCTATGTATCTTTATCAACATTTCTCAAATACAAAAATGTTAAAATACTAACTTCATCAGAGATTTTCCTAGCCAAAGCACTTGAAGACTCTTCAATTCTCGAAGTATCATTTGATAAACTAAGCGTAAGACTACAAGCTGCATATAGATCCCAAGAACAAGATGTCCAAGTATTTTATTACAATCTAGATACAAGTCAAACACAAATAACTTATTCATCAATATCAGAAGGTCTTCCATTAAAAGCAAATATTGTGAATAAAATCAAAAATATCACAATGTTAACAGGAAATAGTAGAGTTGTTTGTTATTTTAGACCTGATGTTGTACATAAAGTTGATTTAGCAACTGGGGAAGATAAGATTATAGGACAAGCTAAAGGTCTTTCTTTTATGGATCTAAAACAAGATGAGGATATTTTTATAGGGATTATTGATAAGAGTCGAATAATATTAGTAAACCTACAGACTTGTCAACAGACTTTTGAATGTAGAGTTGAAGGTGTTGTGGATAAAGTTTTGTTTCATCCAACAGAAAAAAACCTTATCGCTAGGTTTTCACAGCTTGAAATCGTCCTTTTTAGATATAGTCTTGTTAAAGCTAATGAAGTCACTTGGTTTAAAGTTTTTCCAATGAAAAACAAAATCATTAATATCGCCCTTATAAACAACCTTCTAGCTGCTGCTATTGGCCAAGGTAATATTATTGTCCTTAATACTGATACTGATGAAATATTAGCTAATTATTCCCCACACACATATAATACTTTAATGTATTCAAGTATAATAACCTTGCATTTCCTTACCCCTAACTTTTTATTGACTTCAGGAAGATCACAGAATGAGTTCTGTATTACAAAACTTGATACAAAAGAAAAATCACATATTTTATCTATACAGTCACTTTCAAGAAAACAAATTTCAATTTGTGGAGAATATATACTTATTACTGATCCACAAAGTCCAAATGCTAGTGTTGTTGTGATTAATGAAATCGATGGGATGTTGAAATTCTGCAAAATCATCGATTACAAAGTTGAAGGCAATGTCATTTTAGCTTGTTTAAATTCGATATCATGCTTTTATGTTGCAACAAAAACAGATATAAGGAATTATTATACCACAATCGAATCTAAAGTTGAAGAAAAACCTGTACAAGACAATTCTGTTGAAACTGCAGAGATCGTTATGAGTTTAAGTGGATTTTTCAATAATAAAGTTAAAGTTATAAATGAGAAAGTTCAAACTTTTTCTAAGCTAAATACAATGAAAAAAACACTTCAGGATTCAGTTAATGATAATATTGATAAAACTCAAAGTAAAGATCAAAAGGTTATACAAGATGATATAAAAAAATGTGTTAGTGATACGCTTATGCCTGGGTTAAAATGCGCATTAGATGAAATGCTTAGTCAGGCTTATGTTTGTGCTGAAGCTGGGATTAAAGAGTATTTAGATAAAGAGTTTGAATTAGATACTGTTTTTGATGTACTGCAAAGGGAAAATCATTTGAAAACTTCGATGATTACTGATATAACAGATATTTATAGTAAAAATTGTATGAGACAATTAAGGAAACTTGAGAAAATCGAAGACCATTTTAGAGAAAAACAGTTAACGGTGAGAAGTAAAGATTATGGAGGGATTCAAGAAAAAATCAATATCCTTTTAGCCCAAGGGGACTTTGAATCGGCTTTAAATATGGTTATTCGTCAAACAAGCAAACTTTATTCAACTTTAAATGTTATAAACCCCTATGGACTTCTTCAAGGAAAACGTATTTCGCAAAGTTTGCATAACAAAATTCTTAAACAGTTCCTTATATTCCCCCCATCGTTAAGACAACTTATGAACAGTGCTGAGTGGCTGGAATGCTTGATTAAATTCAAGACTTGGACTCCTAGTGAAAAAGAAGAAACTCGGAATCTGCTAAAAATGCACCCATTAGGCTACCTCGCATCTTTTATAAGTAGATAAACTTTTCTATGATTTTCACTTGAAATAAAAATTATGGCAAGTATTTTTAATGCTGTGCAAATGAAACTTTTTGTTAAAATTAGCAAGTTTTTATGATTTGGCTATGATAAAAGTAGATGCTTAGACTGAGAATTTTAAAAGTTTTGGGATTGAGTTTTAGTTGTTGTAAATATCTTTATAAAAATGATAAGTATTACCCAGGAATTGAGATTAAAGCGAGATAATCTAAGCTGAAAAAAACCAAAAAAAAACTGGTGGGCCAGTTACTCAATATGATCAGAATACTAAAGTGATGTATATATCAATCATAACTCATGTTTTATAATTTTTAGTCTTTAATCTTCATAAGCAAGTAAAACAAACCTTAATTCACTATGGATTTATAATAACTTTAATGAAGAGTTTTTTAGATGAAAAAATCACAAACCGATGGTTTTGGAGTAAGTCTCAAATGCGGCATTCTGAAAGAATCAAAGACATTAAAAAAAAATACTCGAATCGTATAGATAACTCCACACCAAGCACAAGAAGAAATAATTCAAGTACTAATTTTTTAAGATTAGAAAAGAAATCTCAAATCCACAAAAACAATATAAAACTACTTAATTCAATAACAGAAATATCCAAAGGAAAGAGAGTATCAAGTACACAACTTATCCTTGATTCAATTGAAAGTCTTCCAAAACCGAAAAGTTTAAATGTTCAAAGTCGAAGACAAGACGCTCAAAGAATTATTACAGACAACGAAGCTATGGCAAGAAGGCTTAATAAGAGTAGTGGTTTATCCTTTAAAAAATTTGATAAAGAATGGCATGATACTGTGAAATACAAGAAAACTATTTCCAAAGCCAAATTCCGAAAACTCCCTGGGCTAACACAAAATTTACGAATAGACAGTAGAAGAAGTACACAAGAAAAAATTGTAACAAAAAAAAGAACTCAGTCTTTACATGAAGATGCTCTTATTAGTATGATTAACAATAGAGATGTACAAGGTTCTCCTATTATAGTAACCCCACATAGTGAAATTGTATGTATTGAACAACATAAACCTTCTACTGAATTTATTATAACTGGACAAGGGAAAATTAATCAGATTTCTAGATTTAACAAGATAAAAATAAACCCTCCAAAACCTTCAGTGCGACTTGCACCACTTAAAAAGTAGAAGTGTAAATAATAGTTTTAAAAAAATATTTGTAATAAAATTTGATTTGAATAATTTATTATTTGATTAAGACTTTTATCTGAAGTTTGGATATTTTATAAATTAAATATGAATGATATTTTAGTAGAATAGAATATATTATTCGATGCTTTTAATTGGATTTATTATAGTTTAAGAAAAATATACTAAGAATTTTAATTGGATTTATTATAGTTTAAGGAAAATATACTTAAGAATTTTAAACTGCATATAAATATTGCAAATAATTTTAAACAAAGCTTTTAGTATATAGAAAGATACCAAAATTTTTATAACTCTTTAATAATAATATCTTTATAAATCTAAAAAATGGTATCTTTAAGATCGAACTTATAATGGAAAAAACACTTTCCCCGATAAGAAACACTCTTGAACAACTCTTACAAGGTACAAGAATGGTAAAAAAAATCATCAAAGGTGCTAATAAAACTCATTTAAAACTCGAAAAAGACTACGTTAAACTTATAAATTCTTGTGAAATTCAAGCATGCCCAGATCTATCAAAATTCATTGAAAGCCACACTTCCTACATAAAATCTTATCTAAATTGCAATCAAGAAGTAATAAGAAGCACAAGAGTTTCACGTGATTGCCTAAAACGCTTAGTTTTAGATATAAAATCCAAAATCTCAATCATAAAAGTAGAGAAAAAAAGCTTAGGTCGTCTTAAAGGTGAAAAATCAGATAAACAAATTGAAGATACCTTATCTCGTTGTCATTTATTAGTTGAAAACTGTAAAAAACATGCTAAAACAGATATTTCTTGTGCTATAAATACTCATTTAGCAGCATTAAAATTTTTATCTTCTGGGAATAATGAAAATATACAAAAATCTGTGAAAAAATATGAAAGTCGAATACTGCAGGCTATTGAAGAAGAAGATTCTCAGAAGAAAAATATGGATTTTTCTAGAGAACTTGATGAAAGCATTTTAGAAAAAACAAAGAGTAAAGATACGTCGATTAAGGTAAAAAGAATGAATCGTGTGCATGATAAGATAAATGATGATATTAATGAAAGTTCTTTGAATTCTGGGGTTTTTGGATTAAATTCTTGGAGAAATATAGAAGAATTTCATTGATAAGTAGTATTTAGATTGTGTTAAAAATTACTTTTTATTTTTTAAATGTGGCTTCTATAGAGAGATTTTTTGAATGAGCATGTGCTTTTTTGGGATTTAACGATAAAATATATAGGCATTAATTTTATAAACATTTGTTTTTTATAGTAAAATTATAACATCTCTAACATTAATGAATATTTTTATTCGACTTCCTCAAAATAATCTGATTTTTACCGTTCTTTCACTTATATTACAAATATTTTAATACGATTAAAACAACTATTNATTCAATTCAATACTCTATAATTAAATAAGATAAAAAATTATAACATCTCTAACATTAATGAATATTTTTATTCGACTTCCTCAAAATAATCTGATTTTTACCGTTCTTTCACTTATATTACAAATATTTTAATACGATTAAAACAACTATTATAAATACAAAATAGTTATATGTTGAAACATTATGAGAAATGCCCAGGAAGATACTGCAACGTTTATTTAGAAGAAGGTGTTAATGCAAGACCAAAATCAAGAGAAATACTAAACAAAAGCATATTACTAGATAAACACGAAGCAAAAGAAAACAACGCTGATGACCCTTTATCTTTATTAGAAAGAAACTATATAACCCTAGATATTCTCATGCAAAAAATGCCAAATCTCAGACCTTCTAATTTTTACAACACTCGCAAGGTATGTCAAAATTGTCAATTAGCATATTCAATAATCGATAATCAACGCCTTAAAAGTCAAAAATTCCTATATTCTAAAAAACAATCAATTGAAATTGACGAAAGTTTTAATAGTATGCAAACTCGTCTTACACACACAACTGAAAAGTTTTTATCTAATATTAAAAAATATAAAAAACGTATACAAGAAAAACAAAGGAAAAAACTTGATGTAATCAGGGCAATTACAACTCCATATATTCGTTCAAAATTCTCTGGGGATGCACTTGAGTTATTATCAGATGCTAAGAATAATTTAGATATTAATGAAGATGTTCCTCCCTTGAGGAAATTAGGGAAAACAACTAATTTTTTTGAAAAAAACGATGTTTGTGAGTTGGCTAAAAGTATTACTGAGAAAAGTTTAATACAAAAAAGAATGAATAGGATTTTAAGACCATCTAAAACAATGCCGAATATATTTTTTGTGAGGAAAAAGTAATAAAGATAATATTTCTTGAGTGGTAAAATATTAATGTATATATGTTTATTATGATAATTATTAGTATAAAATATTTAGAGAAGTTAATATAGTTAGATTATTATTAGTTTTATAATTTTTATTATGTTTGTCGAGATGATATAGATAAATTAAATATCTAAGCTAGGTGATCATAATTTCCCCCAAAAAATCTAAACTACTTTATATTAAAAAATATCTTTTCATTATCAAAAAGCTTAAGATTAAAAACACATTTATTTTAAACCTAAAAATCATCCAAGTTCAACTATCACAATTTTATAACTACCACATCATAACATAAAAACCCCTTTCATATACAAACCCTATATATTCACAATCCTATTTCCCATCCTAATTAAAACTTCCTATTCTACTTTTCACCATCAAATCTCACACATTTTCCGCTCTATACCTTTATTTCAAACATTATTTCATCTGATATTCTAAAAAATGCAAGTAACTGAAAACAAGAAAAAAGTCATTATCGTCAAAGAGCAAGTCCTAGATGGGAAACCTGTAGATTTTTCCTACAAAAACCTACACTCATTAAAAGATGTTATCATAACCGAGCCTCGCTCAGGAGAACGATTACCAATCCCTCAAGAAGAATCAACAGAAGAAAAAAAAGACAGCAGCGTCCCAGGAAACCCAAACTTCACAAAAAACGGAGAAAGTGAAGAAGGTGAAGAAGAAAGTCCTAAAAAAACCCAACAACTCGAACCTTTTAAGCCTCCTCAACAAGCTGCAGTATTCAAAATCCTCCAAGAGCACACAACATCAAAAACAGCAGCTAATTCAATGCCTGGCCATGCTGATGAAAACCAAGCTTCAGCTGTTAAAAAAGCTAGAGTCTCATATCAAACAACAAGTATCATGTTATCATATAATACAATCCCTGATCTTATAGGGCTTTGTGATATATTATCAAAAGTTGTTAAAGACTATAGGAATTTAAAGTGGATTGATCTTTCTTATAATCATTTAACAGTGCTTTATACTGAACTTTGTGAATTACCTAATTTGATGTCACTTTATTTACATAGCAATTATGTTAGTGATATGAAAGAGATTATAAAAATCCAAGAATCACCTGTTAAATCACTTACACTTTATGGTAATGCTATTGATCAGTTACCTAGTTATAGAATGTATGTGATTACTTTACTTCCTCAGATAAAAAGATTAGATTCTGTGTTGATTACAAAGTTGGAAAAGGATAACTCGATGGTATTTGCTAAGAGGATTAATGTTAAAAAACTACCATTTGTGATAAATCCACCTGTACCGGTGGTACCGAAAGATAACAATGCTGAAGAAGAAGGTGGGGAGGAGGAAAAAAATAATTAGGAAAATAAGTTTAAGTTGTTGAGGAGAAGTGGTTTAGGATTTTAGGATATAAAAAAAATATGATGATTCTTGTTATATAAAATTGTAATCTATACCAAAAGATTCAATCAAATATTAATAATCTAATTTCCTGTATTATCACTAAGTAGCTCAGAACAAGTAACTTTCTTCAAAGGGTTTGTATCTAACATTTTCCTCAGTTTACTCTTAAACATTTCTGAATATTCTAATCCATTCACAGCTTCTCTAATCCTGAAATCAATATTATTCGTATAATCATTAAGCCCTAAAGGTGCACTTAATTTAGCCATATGATAAAAAACCAGACCTAAAGAAAAAATATCAGACTTGATAAAATCAATACTTTTCATAGGGTTTTTTTTCGAATACAAATAAAAATTTTCCATCAAAAACGGACTCAAATATGGGAATTTCATCTCAGGCTGATAACTTTGTAGATCTAAAACATAAGATTCAATACTTTTATACCAAATACCCAAAGTCCTAATCCCAACTCTAGGGGAAACCTGTAAATTTGCTATATTAATATCCCCATGATATGTTGTAATTTCCTCATAAGCCGAAAGAATCATCAAAAACCCTCTTAAAAACTCTAATAATTCCTGTTCTTTCCAAGGTGTTGAGTTGATTTTCCTTCTGGCGATTTCTTCATATAAAGGTAACCCTTCAGGAATTTCTGTAACAAGCAATAAATACGCTGAGTTTTCTGTAATCTTTTCAATAATATTAAGACAGTTACAGCTACCCAAAGCTTTTATAGAAGAAAGTTTAATAATTTTTTTCTGACAGTTTTGCATAAAGTTTATACTTGTGAAGCTGATCATGTTTAAATACACAGGTTTGTTTGTTGGCTTCTGGACACCTTGATAAATTTCTTCATTAGATGAAGGGTTAGCGCATATAAAATTCTCTGAAGTAATTTCAGATAATATATCACTTGGGTAAAGTTTATATGGGAAAAACACTAGTGAAAGTTTGAATTTCCCTTTTTCTTTGTTGTCTTTTACCACTTTGATTAATTGTTCTTGTTTGTATGAAATTCTTAAAATATTCAGATCTATATGTCCATCTGAGTAAACTTTGTCTTTACCTAGAATTACTTTATCATAGAGTTTATAGAAAAGAATTTTGGAATCTGAAGTGTATTGGAAGGCTATTTTTTCTTTCCATTCAGGTTTTGAACCGGATGATGGCTTTGTTTTCATAAGCTTGGCAGCGAGAGTGAATTCGAAATAAGGTTTAAAGCGGCTTGACTTTTTTGGAAACTCAGCGTTGAGTATACTTATTTCTAGGACTCCTTCTAAAACTTTACTCATATATTCTAAATTATCATTCCTAATAGGTGTTTAATAATCACTTTAGCTTCAACATGGTTTTTTTTTTATAAGTAAGATTGAAATTGTTTGGGAATTATGATTGTAATAAAGATAAATCTGCAAAGAAATATTAAGCTTGTAGAAATTAGAATTTTTATAATGATTTTGTATTTTTGTAGTATTTTATAGACCAAATCCTGAAAAGGACCTATAAGCTATAAAAATTAAAAAGTAAAAATTAAAACTAATACCCAAATAAAGCATCAGTTATTATGTGAAACAAATAAAATATATATATGCATTTTTTTCAAGCTAAACAATCTAATTTTTTTATCTCCCATATCCTCCATACTACAAAATCCCAATTTTTTTCACCTAAACCCTTATATTTTAATCCGCTTAACCTAATATACCTTCCCTTATTCTAAATACATATTATCATCAACACAATCCTACAACCATAAAATATTTCTATAATTTTTATCTTATACCAAGTTTTTTTTCTATACTTCTCATAATCTAACACTAAAACCTATAACGCATACCTTCTATCATATACAATTAAATGGATTTTTTTTATATCGTTATTATATATCAAAATAAAGTCTAGTAAAAATATTTATGTTACTATTCTATGGTTCTTCTTGTGTTTCTACTATACTTATCATTTCTGATATAGCTAAAGATAATTTTAATTCTGTTTCTACATGTTGTCTCTTCTTTTTTTCATGAAGAAAAGTATCTAAAGGACTAGTATTATCTTCAAGTTGCTTTGATTTTGGCACTTGAACTGATGCTGGTTTTTGCCATAGTCTAGCTATTTTGATCAATTCGTGTTGTTTTTCTTCAAAAGTTTTGGAAGACGCTTCGATTTGTATCAGGTCTTCGTTTTTGTCTTGGAGTAATTGCATTAGGTAGGTATGCTCTTCTAATGTTATTATGTTTCGGCGTTGTAGTTCAGATATACCGAAAGCTATATCAGTATGAGGATAGTGTGAAGAGTCCATGTTTATAAATTAGTGATATAGTTTGTGAGATGGAAAAATAGGGTTATTTGAGTTTTGGTTTGGGGAAAAAATATGGGATTGAATGATTTTATTGAGAAAATTATTAGGGAAAGGGTTTGGATTTTTTTCTTTAGGATTACTTATGATAATGGCTAGGAATAATTTTTTGGATTATTGGGATTAATAGGCTGATATTTTTATTGTAATTTAGGTACTCTGGTGTACTCTATGTTTTCATAGGTTGAAAAATGGTTTTTAAGGTTTTCAAGGTAATTTTTGGCAGAAATTGGATTTTGTTATTTGAAGGGTATTTCAATATCCTATATAATTTCAATATGCTTAGTGCGTTTAAATTATATTGCTTAGGTATAAGATTATTAAATATCTTTTTATATTTATCTCTAATCTACTGAATAATCTTTATATTAGTAATCAAGTATCTTCCAATAACACAATAAATAACTTTATCTTTATTAGTAAACTTATATAAAACAAAAAAACTATCTAAAAAATCTTAAATCAAACTTTATATAAATATCTTACCAATACTTCAACTCCTCTCACTAAAAATAAAACTAACACAAACTAAAAACCAAAATCACACTTCAGATTATTCCTAAGCAGTATATTTTCCCAAAAATCTTAAAAAAGCATATCACAAAAAATATAAAACCATAAAACTTTCTCTATAAACAGTCCAAAATCTGCATAAAATCCAAATCTCAATACAAAAACCTTTCTACTACAACTTATTTCCATCCATCCCACCTACTTCGCTAAAACCATCTTCCAAACAGACAAATCATCTAAAAACCTTCAAACTATATTCCTACCTTACCAAATCAATCAAATCTAAGCCTTCCCTCTTATCATCCTCTACCAAAAAAACCTCCTTCCAAAAAAAAAATACCATTTTTCATTTTCCTTCAACTATCCTTTCATTTCCCTCACAATTGCAATCCAAACTTTCCTATTTTCATCTTCTCTACCGTCTTTTTCAACCTCATTATCCTCATTCTAAAGCTTTTCTCCATAAAATCTTCAAATAGTTGTTAAGTCCTTTAGTCTATCTCATATTTAGGTTTAGTATGGATGGTAATAAAAAGAAATGGTAAAGCCTATTTAGACTAAAGGTACCCCAAGTTTTGGTAAAAGACATAGTCATACTCATACCTTGTGTAGAAGATGTGGCGAAAGGGCTTTCCATAAGCAAAAGAAAACCTGCGCTTCATGCGGATTTCCTGATGCTAAAATGAGGCACTTCAACTGGGCACATAAAACTTCAAGGAGAAGAGGACTTGGGACTGGCCGTATGAAGTACATGAAAAACATTCCAAGAAGGGCCAAAAATGGATTCAGAGCAGGAACAACTCCAACACCAAGAGTTAGAGCAGACAAGAAGTAAGTATTCTTATTAAAATAGTCTAGTTTACAACTTCTTACATATATTGTGTCTAAACCAAAAAAAAAAACCACAAATCTTATATTTTACTCAAACTCTGCTTTTTTTCCTAGTTTTTTTCATGTAAATTTTAAGTTTTTTATATAAAAATTCCTCTTCGCTACAAGGATTTCATAAATTTATATCATAAATCATTAACACATATATTTTAAGAAATTATGATAATTTTATAATATTAGTTTCTTAAGAACTTTGTCTTGCCCTTTGGTTCTTCAAAAGTCTCAGTTTTTTCTACTCTTCCATCAGGGTGTTTTACTGTTGTCACTGTTTTTTTAACAGTTTTTCCATTAACTGTTTCGACAACTGTTTGAACACTTTTACTTATCCCTCCATTTCCATAACTAGATGATGAACTGAAACTTGTAAACCCAGAACCCCCTGAAAAACCTGAGAAGAAATCATCATTATCGAAGCCCCCAAAGCCGAAATTAGAAAAAGGGCTTTTTTTTGTATTTTTCGCTTTTTTGTTAGAACCGAAACCCCCAAAGCCTCCAAACATGTTGTCTCCAAAAAAGTCAGCGAATGGGTCATTGTCACCAAAGAACTGACGGAAAATCTCAGAAGCGTCTGTGAAATTGAAATGGTGGAAACCTGAAAAATCTCCTGATGCGCCTCTACCTTCAAGTCCTTCAAAACCGTATTTATCATAAATTGTTCGTTTATTTGGGTCTGAAAGTACAGAATATGCTTCTCCGATTTCTTTAAACTTCTGCTCAGCCTCATTTTTGTTTTCAGGGTTTTTATCAGGGTGCCATTTTAATGCTAGTTTCCGATATGCTTTTTTAATTTGATCATCTGTAGCTGATTTAGGAATTCCTAGTATTTCATAGTAATCTTGCTTTGAACTCATAGTATTTTTTATATCAATTGCATAATCATGGCCATTTTATATTATGTAGAATTTTCTAGAAACTGATTTTCGGGGTAAAATCATATTCTCCTATAAGATTATAAAGCAAATAACTAGAGATAAAGTTTTTAAAAGCTTTTTAAACGCTTTGATAAGGATTTAAAGAAGAAATATTGGATGATTATGAGAAAATCTAATAAAAAAGGGAATTTCTAAAAATATGTTTAGGTTAAAAATTACTCTAATTTATTACCCCTTTTTGAGCTTTTTCTCAACTTCCTGTACAAGTTTATTGTTTCTCCCAACTTTATCTTTTATAGCCATTTCAATTTCAATCTGGTCTTTAACTATATTGCTAAGTTTTGTTTCTATATCGGCTTTAATAATTTTTTCTGATGCAAGGGTGATTTTCTTTATGGAGTTCTGAACTGTTATCACTTGTTTTTTGATGGTTTTGATTTTTTCCATAGTTTTATCAGCACCTGATTCCCCAACTTGAACAAAGTCACATTTGTGTAGATAATGTTTATGAGTCAGATGCTTTTTCCAAAACATAACTTTTTCAAGATCAACAATCATTTCTGTAAGTTCTCTTAAACCACAAATATCATCAATTAAATCTACAGCAGTTGCTGTATCAGACATAATAGCAATGAGTAAGTTCAACATGATCAAAGGATTAATCATCGTAGCGATAAAGAAAATAATCCAATCAAACGGATCAGTAATATTAGTATCAAAATCTCCTAAATCCAATCTATAAGCAACAGTTAAATACATAGGAAAAGGTTGTGCTTCAGGTTTTCTCATATAATACACAAAAGCAAAAGCTAGTGTTGCATAAAACAATATGAAAAAAAATGTTGTTATATCAACAATGACTTGAATAATAAGCCTAACCATATACCTAGTTTCATCAAACATCCTAAAACATGAAATTCCCCTAGTCCATGAAAATATTAGAACTGCTAACAAAATATCAGTATTATAATTCCCTTTCCAAGCCATAATAGCATAAAAACTAAAACTTATACTTCTCATTTGGTCTAATACATTCCATGTACTTCTCCAATAATCCCCAAAATCTGTGGCAACTTGAAGGACTTCATATAAAACTAAAACTACATGAACAATAATCAATAATAATAAAAATGCTTTAGATTCAAGTAAAACCACAATATGAAGTCCTAATAATATCAAATAAGATATGTAAATAAACCCAAGGGTATATTGTGCTGGTTTGATTTTTCTCCATTTACATTGAAGATACTCTTGGACTATTGCACTACGGAAAATCTCTGGATTTGAACAATCTAATAAGCTTTTAAGAAAATATATACTCCCATATGTACCTAAATCAATATCTAAAGGAAATGTAGACTGGCTAAAAACTATTGGTCTGCCAGTATTTGTGTAATATTCTTTTTTAACTATTTTATCTGGAATAATTGTATATTGATCAGATAAATGTAAAGCTGGTAAGTCAGCTTCAATCATACAAAATCTAGGTAAATACATATCATTATTTTCTACCATCATACTATCATATAATTTTGTTATATAAGGATAGTCAATTGTATTAAGTTTAGCCAAACAACTTTCTAATGGGACAAATGCTCTTGGGTTTTTAGGTTTATTAATTCGATCTTGGCTTTCGATTTTCATAAACTTAATACAAATATCGATACAGTTTTTATATTGCATTTCTACACATATTGATAATGGATTTTCTCCTTTTATTGAAGAAATGAATGATGCTTTGTTTTGCGGACTGAAAAAAGCTTTGTTTAAATCATCGTGTCTGTTACTGTAAGCTAGTAGATGTGCTGGGCCTATTAGATAAGGAAGGACTAGCCAATGATTGTATTCCATACTGTATTGTGCTTTAACAGTTTCTTTTTGGCTATCTAGGACGAATTGCATGAACCTATGCATTGATCCATGATTTTTACCAATAATTCTTATCCTTGTTGTGTTAATACAGTTTTCTTCTATATAAATTGTATCCCATTCAGCAATTGCAACATAGAATTCGTTTGAACTTACTGCAAGGCTTAAACCTTTATATAAAGTGTCAGTTTGAAATAGTAAAGATAAATTTTCTAATTGCCAATAACTAACCCTATGGTTTTGTAGGGTTATTAAAAAAGAATGGTCTTCGGAAATGTAAATCCCGGTATTTGGTTCAGGTTCAGTTGGAACAAGTATATAAAGTAAAACCCCTTCAATCGTCCAAATAATAACCATCCCATCTTCTGAACCTGAAATAATATACCCAGCATCGCTCATAACAATCTTCAAAACAGCAGTCTCATGTCTAGACATAATAACAATCCTTGCCCCAGTTTCTACATCCCACTTAGAAAGTGTACAATCCCTTGAAGCTGTCACCAAATGTTTATCATTATTAATAAAATGCATACACGTCACAATTTCCAAATGCCCCTTTAAATACTTTCTCCTAACTAAAACATCATAGTCATTAATAATAACACGACTAAATGTATCACTAACTGCTATTAAAGTTTCAGCTTCTGACAATGCAATACTAACAGGTATAAAACCAAGTTCATTAACCTCAACTTTATTCATAGGCATCTCCCATGTATACAAATTCATATCCTCTGAGCTAATAATCAAATTTTTCGAATCCGAAGTCAAAATCGCATCAGTTAATGGCCCTTTAATTTCAATTCTCTCTAATTCAATATGTAATTTATAGTCCCAGATTATTATCAAACCATCTTTTCCTATACTTATAAGTTCATTTGACTGAGGAACAAATAATAGTTTTATTATTTTACTTGTATGTGCACGATATCTTGCATTTGGAAATAATAAAGGAATCTTCCAAGACATAAGACTTGTTGTGTTTTGTATATAATAAACTGTTAAATGACTTTGAGATGGTTTCAAACTTAAAACTTCACTATCGTTCATATTCAAAACATAAGGCATACTTTCTACTTTAGTATCCCAAACTTTTATAATCTTATCTATACTTGAAGATACTAAATATTTATTCCCACGAACAAAAGCTAAACCTGTTATTCGATCATCATGTCCACAGTATATATATTTTAAACTCATTTCCATTTCAATTCCCCATATTTTGATTTTATTATTTTCAAAAGCTGCGGCAACACAATCACTATCATCACTAAAAGCTAGTATTACAACTTTTGATCCTTGGATTCCTATTTCTTTTATTATATTTTCAGTTGTCAGGTCTACTATTGATATTGCCCCTTGATCACCTGCAATTGCCATAAGTCCTCCATCATCACTTATTTCAAGGTTTTCAACATTTGAATCATGGGAAATTTTAGTTACTACATAATTTTCTGTATAAAAATCTTCTTCTTGGCTTAGTTGAATTACCCCAACATATGGTTGAGAGTTGCAGAAATAAATGCGGTTTGTGCGAATGTCTGATTTTATATAATTTATTCCATCAGGAAAATATGATTTGTATATTGGTTTTAGGGCTGGGAACTCTAAAAAGAAAATTTCGAAGTTTGAATTTGTCACGACTACTTGTTGTGTTTTGAGAACGAGGAGGATGTTTGTGATTGGAAAACCATTACAGATTTCCTCATCGCGGAGGATTTTCCCTAAAGAAGTATCGATATTTGCTACGTTACCATATTGGCCGCCTACTACAACATATCTTTCATCTTCAGATACATCAAAGCATACCGGCTTAAAAACAGTATCATAATTTTTTGGTAGTTGTCGCTGGCAAAATCGATTAAATTGTTCGAGGGCTTCGAAAAAATTAGCTGGTTCTTTAAATCGATATGAATCTAAGTTTGTTGTTCCAAACGATCCAAGACTATAGGCAGCGTCCATACCACTAGACATATTATTTAAATTTTATCCATTTGCACAAAGGCGATTTACCAAATTTTTTAAGAAATTTCATGATTTTTATATAGAATAAGTGTATAGAGTAACATAAATTTGATATAAATACAGTAATTTGTAATGAAAATATTGCATAATTCACAAATATCAACTGATACTATAAATGATAGAATGTTATGCGCATTTTATAGCATGAATGTATTATCTAGTTTTTATATTCGAAGATTATTCTTTTATTAATAAAATAGCAAAATTAACCAAATTTAACCTTGATAATTTGGAAAATATTTTTTTTTTATTCAAACTGTATTTGGCTTTTAAGATAATTTAATTCAGATAATGATATCGCATTTACTATTTGGAATAATATGATGTTAAATGATTTATTGCGCGTATTTGGAATTGGAATATTTCTAGCAAGCTATAGAAATTTAAAATCAAAAAATAATTTGCATTCAAATATTTTAATAAATAATAGTATTTTTTAGTGTATTGCAACTCTTAAGCGATAAGTATTTATTTCTATTGTTGTTTATGATCCTTAAAGCTTTGAGAGTTATTAAATTTATAATGATTAAAATTATTTTTCTTAAATTAATATAGTTTTTCAAAAAATCTGTTTGCATATATAATAAAAAATTACATAATCAGTTATGATTTGAGATAATATTTCTTGATACCTTAACTATAAAGCAATTTCTTATTAGTTTTTTTATTTCTCAAATACACTTACCTTTATTAACTGTCTAGTTTACCAAAATAATATGATCATGGTAGTTAATAAAACATGCAATTTTGTAATCATTGTTCTAATGAAGCAGTATTTTCTTGCAACTGTACTAAGCCAGGTATACTTTGCCTCAAGCATTTCAATATTCACAAGCTACAAGTATCAGGGATTCACATTCCTGATCTAATATTTTCTTCTAATTCTGTATTAGCAGGAATCCAACTTGCCTTAACTGCTCTATACAAAGATGTATTAACAGAAGCAAAAGGAGCTATGGAAGTTATAAGACATAAAGCCTCTCAAGATCTCGCCTTAATAAAATCCTTACAAAATATATCGCAAAAAAAATATTCGGAAAAACTACTGCTACAAATTGGATCACTAAAACCTTTTGATGACCAGATAAAAAAAGAAGGAACTTTCTTCAGTTTCCACTTTGAGAAATTTATTGAAAGCCTTAAAAAAATCCAAGTTGAAATAAACAGTAGAGTTAGAATTCAAAGTAATAATTTAAGAGAACAAAACTTGATAGATGAACCAAATGCAAAAATTAATTTACCGATTAATAATAATCGACCTCCAAATTCAAGTTCTGGATTAAATTCTTCACAACCTGCATCAGAATTAGGTAGAAATTCAAGTATAAATCCAAGTCAGAGAAATGTTAATTCAGGTATAAGAGGAAATAAAGATAAAATAAAAATTGCTGAGATAAAAAACGATGGATTTAATGAAAGAAATAATCAATATCGTTCCAGGAAATAGTTTAATAAAGATAATAAGTTTTTATTTAATAAAGGGCTTTATGTTTATATTTGTATACATAAAATAGCTAAATATATAGTTTGCATTATTATCATTATTATTACATCGTTATAAATATATAAATTTTATTATATTTTATCATTAAAACCTATAAACTTATATAAAAAGTTTTATTATCCAGAAAGTCTTTTAATCCTAAAGTTTTGTATGCTCTTAAAAAACTTCCCCTATAGAAATCGTAAATTTTTCCGAATAAATATGATTAGGTGTTTTGTTGATGGATGCGCAGAAAGCCCAAAATATCAATGTCAATGCACTAGCGCTCTTGCATATATGTGCAGAAACCATACTAATCATCACACTCTAGACTCAACAAAAGAGCATAAAATAACCTTATCAAAATCAATCATCAGCATGGCATATAATTCTTTACATGAATCTTTATCTAAAATTTCCACCCAGCTTATAGAAACCTCAAATAACTCCATAAAAGAAATCAAAGTTGAGCTTAATAAAAACTTAAATCGAATTTTAGAACTTGAAAAAATCTTAGGTAGCTTTTTTTATAGTCATCAAGATGCAACAAAAAATTTAATAGAACCTATAAATAATGCAATTTATAATCAAGGGATTAAAACATTAAGTTTTTTTAAAGCTTTTTGTGATGATGTTGAAAATATTAGTAAAACATATGAAACTAATGTTTTAATTTATGATTCAATAAGAAATAATTATAGTAGAGGAAATAATTATAGGCAAAAATATAGAGAGGTAAATAATAGACAAGATGAAGAAGAAGTAAAAGTTTTAAATAATCCAACACAAGCTGATGATTATGAAGAAAAATGGTTTATTAAAATCCCGAAAGGGCCTTTGAACTTATTGAATGAAAGGCTGCAAAAACAGATTAAAGATGCTCGGAATAATAAATTAGAAACTTTTCAGATTTTTGATCATGGACAACCTTATGCGCATGTTGATTTGAAAAACTTAAAGTTATACAAATTTAATTCTCATGGGTCTACAGATCAACCTTTATGTTTAGTTGCTACTAGGAAAAAGAAACAAAGATAGTTAAAATAATATTTATGCTAGGGAATATTTATCTTAAAGTATTATAGATTTTTATGTATTTAATAAATTTATGTAAACTTATTATGATTGAAGACATTATTGAAGAATAGATTTTTAAAGGAAGAATTTATATTTTAAGTATGTTTAAGTTAAATAAAAATTGTAGGTAAATTAATACGGTCTTTTTAGATGAAGATTTATTGTTAATAAAGTTAGTTATGATAAGGGGATATTAAATAGGGACTATATTTATTTTGTAGAAACAATTATTATATATGATCATAAACTATTACGTTTCTAGTTTAAAATATTTGGTAAAAAGTAAAATAAATCTTGCTGTGCTATTTTTACTAGAAGTGCTAACTTTTGTAGTTTGTCTTTACATAAAATTATATATTCACGATAAAAAATTTACTTAAAAATTTATACTATCTAAAGCAAATAAGACTACTAGATTTATATTTTGAAAAACATAAAATATTTCTTCACATTTACCTAATATTTACATATCATTGAAGTGTTTTTCTGCTATAATTCTTAATATTAAAAAGCAAATTACTCATAAATATTAAAAAAAAATGTTATTCTGCAAACTCTAATAGAGCAAAAATAGTATTTTTTGAAAGATTATTTCTTAAGAAAAAAGTAAAGTAAAGCAAATTTAAAAAAATGTTTATATGACTAAAATACTTGAAATATATGAGAAATATATAACATGGAAAACTATTTCAAAATATTTATACAATTTTACTGGCTTAGATAATTAGCACAAGGATAATTATTAGATTTTAAATAAATTAGTTTCATTACTGAAGATTTAAATATCAGAAATAAGCTCTAACATCATATTTTCAAGTTTTACTTTCCTTACATTAATTTTAAATGATGCATATCATGGCAAGCTTAAAAAGCATCAATAAGAATAAAAAATTAAAGATTTTTTATTGTTCATGTTCATTAAATAGTCCAAAAATTAAAATGAATAAAATCAAATAATATCATAAAGCATTTTTGAATAAATTGATTGTATTTTTTAGTAGTAAAGCATTATAAATACATCGCAAATACTAATAAATAGTAAAAAAACTAAAAATAATAAGCCATCTGCCATTAAACACTAAAAAAATATACAATTCTGTTCTCATTTTGAATACATTTTCTAAAATAAAATCAAATATATAAAGAAACCAAAAAACTAAGAAAAAATATAAAATCTTTAAAACAAAGATTTTATTTGCATTTTTCATATATGCCTAGCCTTGAATACTCAATTTCAGATATCAATAGAGGAATTTTTGGATTCACCTAAGTATAAATAAACAAAAATAAAATTAAGTGGGGAAACTTATCCTTTATGCTAAAATATTCACAGACTATATATAAAAGTTAGCCTATTTATCTATTTCATCCTTTGAAAAGTTATTGTATAATAAAAGGTAGGAAAATTTACAGTTTTTTATCTCAAAGTAAACTTTAGCCTATACCAACCTATAACAGTTAGCAGTTTAAGATTATCTGACCCTTATATAAATCTTTTTTTTGTTATAAAATCATTCTTATAGGAGTAGTAATTTTTGTATATAGTTCGTACAAGTAAAAATTTTAGGTTGAAGCTTAATATAAAAATGTGGTTAGGAATCATCATGGCCATCCTGGCAAACTTAGTTTCAAGTTTGACTATAACCGGTGTATCAACTACAAGCGGTACCGTAAACGAGCTTTCCTTAAAAGGTTCAATTTACGGTGGAACAGCCTTATATTTATCCGGAGACTTTTCTGATGTGGATGCATCCTCAATGAAAGTCTTGATCGGTGAAATAGAATGTCCGATAATTGAATTCCGTTGGCACGAAAGCAGTTTCGAATGTACAGTTCCAAAGCCAACTGATATTTTTACTTCCGATCTTCCATTGACATTTTCTACAACAGTTGATACTTTTATAACAATAGATTCCTCAGTGTCAAAAGTTTTTTCATATACTCTTGAGGAGACACCTATAATATTTTACATGAATCCTTCAGAAGCTTCCCCTGGAGACGATGTAGCTTTTGTCGGCCGCTGGCGGACGACCGATTGGAAAAATGTTTTTGAAGCAAAACTGGGAGAGAAGCAAATGACAATATATAGAGAAGATACTGAAACATTAAGCAATTGGGGTCCGTTTAACATTACAGTACAAGTTGGGGATAATATTCAAGGTATTGAAGAGCCGAAGTTTTTAATGAAATCAGGTCAAGCAGGTTTTTCATGGATTGGGAAGACTTTTACACCTACAGGACAAGGTTTTTATTTCAGAACTTTAGCAAAAATTGATTCAACAAGCTCTTCAGTTGCAAGTCCATTAGGTCAACTTCCACTTGAGATTAATGGAGCAGGTTTTACAAGTAATATTGATGATATTTCAGTAACTACTGATGGACAAACTTGTGATGTTACTTATGTTGATTACAATGTTATAAAATGCACAACAAGATCTGGAACATCAAGTTCTGAGAATTATTATGAAGGCAATGTTGGGATTTTAAGAAACATGTGGAATGATACAACAGATTCTTTAGAAAATTTGATAGGAACAACACCAACTTATACTTTTATTCAAGCAACACCTGAAATAAGAAGGGATGAATATACAAAAACAAGATCTCAAATGATAGGTTTATTTAAAGCTCCTAAAACTGGGGAGTATACTTTTTATATAGCTTCAGATGATGCAGCTAAAGTATGGCTTAGTACAGATGCTAGTCCTGCAAATAAAGTTAAAATTATCGAGTTTAATAGCTGGACTTTAGCAAAACAGAAATTTTACCAGCCAACAACAATATCAAGTGTTGTCGAATTACAAGCTGATAGTTTGTATTACATGGAAATCTGGAATTATAACTACGGTGGGTCAGGACATTTTGATATTGGAGTACAAGTTCCAGGTGATGGGTCTGCTCCAAATAAAATGCCTTTTATTCAACATATCATCATATCACCCCGTGAAATTGTCCGTGAAATCCAAACTATAACCATAACCCCACCATCAGGAACTCCATCTGGGAAACTATCATTTTATTATGGAAGTGCTAAATCCTTAGTTGTAAACTTTAACACTGATCAAGGCATATGGGTTTGTGATGATATTATAGTAGCATTGAACCACTTAAATACAACTGAGCATTTCTTATGTGAATATGAATGGAGTGGAAGTAGTTTACTTTATCATATAAAATTTGACTCAGCTTTAACTTCAAGTAGAAAGGTTTTAACTGCAGATTGGACTGGCTTACAACCTGTTGGGACTATTGTTTCAACTAGTCCAACTCCTGGTACAACAACTCTTAGTGGAACTTTTATAGTAAAACGAAAAGGAGATGCTACACAAGATGTTAAATTTGGTACTGGATATAGTTCATTTGAATATCAAGTCAATAAAGAATTGAAAAATATTCAGAATAATTTAATTGTATATGGAACTGTGAACTCTGAAATATGCGACTTTTTACTTATGTTGCCTAGTGAGATGGTTGCAGACTCAAGTGAATATTTTGAACTTGATTTAACAGGAATGACAGGCGGAGGTATTGAGGATTCAGATACTCCAAATGATGTTGCTTATACATCTGAAATCCTTTTCGCTAATGCTAATGACCAATTCTTCCCTGTGATACCTTCAGATTTCTTAAGGCTTTATAAAGAAAATCCTCAGACTATTGTAAAAGTTAATGATGTTGGTGTGGTTTGTAAAGGAAACTGCGATTTTACTTATGTTACCCAGGATTCTAATTTCCCAACAATTACAAGTTTTACTTATTCTAATCCAACTTTAACTCTTACGGGGACTAATTTCGATTTAGTTAGTACTGAAGCTGAAGATTTTATTGTCACTGTAGGTTTAGGACCTTGCCCTGTTGATACAGTCAGTAGTACAGAAATTGTATGTACACTTGGTGTTGGTATTGCTGGAAATCATCAACCTGTGGTTATTGGGGTTAAATACGGACTTTTACTATTAGATCCTAATGTTGTTGATACTATATTCCAAGCACTAACTGTTGATTCTGTCACACCTAATTTAGGGGGAAATTCTGGAGGTACCGTGCTGAATTTTGTTGGAAAAGGGTTTTTAAATGATATCACCAACACTGACTATACTCTTCAAGTCAAAATCGGTAACTCAGTTTGCAGTATAATCTCAGTATCAACAACAAAATTAAGTTGTAAAACATCAGCTTATACAACAAGCAACAATCAACTTACTGTGACAATAAATGGAGAAACATTTTCATCAATATCATTATTTAGTTATACAAATTCAGCTGTAGTCAATACAATAACCCCAGATCATGGTAGTACAATTACATTAACAACAGTCACACTTACTGGTGAGAATTTCCCAACAGATAAAAAGAATATTTTAGTGAAAATGGGTGAATATGATTGTTTGGTTGTTAGTAGCACAGCTCAACAAGTTGTATGTCATATGTTAGGAGGTCCTCCTGGAGAGTATACAGTTGAAGTTATAGTAATAAATGAAGATAATCAAGGATATGCACTTATGTCTCTTGGATTTGACCCAGTTTTTAGCCTTGTGTTTTTAATAACAGATATTAGTCCAAGTTCTGGGTCGATATATGGTGGGACGATATTGACGATAACAGGTTCAGGATTTTCTCTAGAAAAAACTTTTATGTATGCTTTTATTGGTACTGATAAGTTTCCTTGTGAAATTCTCGAAGTGACAAGCGAATCTTCGTTAACATGTAGGACGAGTGAACATAGCAACATAATTGATGCTGCAGATGATTTCTTTTTATATGGAAGATTGAAATCTAGAGCTTTGTGTACAAACCCATGCGTATATACAAGATCCACAGCTGATTCTCCAATTGTCAATTCTATATCCCCAAGTGAAGCTGCAGCTGGAGACTCTGTAACCCTACAAGGTGTATATTTAGATCAAGATATTGCGAATATTGAATTAAAAATCAATGGCATTTTAGCGACTATTACAAGTAGTGGTTCAACAAGCATTGTTTTTGTAATGCCAGAAGTCAAAGGAAGCACTTCTACATTATCTTTATACATAAAAGGAAAAGGAACTGTTCCAGTCTCAGGATCTTTAGCAGTTAAATTAGTTGTTAGCAGCATTGAACCATTAGAAATATCCCAAGGAGGAGAATATGTAACTATTCATGGTTCTGGGTTTTTATCAAGTGATACATTTATGTTTGGATCAGTTGCCTGTTTAGAACCTATTATCACAGATACTCAAGTTATTTGCTGGGCTCAAGCAAGTACTGATGCTAATGCTAAAGGACTTACTGTTAGAACTTTTACATGCTCAGATTTGACTGTATGTGGATTAAGTCATACTACTGGTAAAACTTTTACTATAACATCTACTTCAGGATCATTAAATATTGCTGGTACATTCCCAACTGTTACTTCATCTAATGTTCATGTAACTCTAGATGATTATCAATGTTCTGTTACATCAATAAATACTAATACTATAGTATGTTTACCTAATGCTCCTCCAGGAACTTATCATGTATCTGTACATATTGAAAACTATGGTTTTGCAGTTGGTAGTATAACAGCTACAATCACTTTATCAGCTTCAATATCAGGAACTGTATCAACATCATATCAAGGTGGGGTAACTTTATCTTTAACAGGTACTGGACTTCATGAAGATACTCAAGTACTAGTTTGTAATATCCCTTGTGAAACTACTCAAGCTTTAGGAAATAGTCTTACTTGCAAACTTCCTCCATTAGTAACAACTCATTCTCAATCATCTTTTAATATTCAACCAGATGGAAAGCTTATAACAACTTTTGTGCAAATTGGTAGCCTGACTAGCCAGATGAGTAAAGCATATGACAATGATGAAAATACTTATTATATGGACTCATCTGTTGATATTTACATAGGCCTTGATGCAGGAGCTGGAAACTATTTACAACTTACAAAAGTGCGGTTTATGGGAGGTGGTGCTGCTAATAAAAACTATAAAGATCTTATCGGGACAATACTCCAAGGTTCTAATGATGCGACAGCATGGACTGATATAAACATTTTTACTGGGGTTAATAATTATTGGAATTCCTGGGAAGTTAATGAAAATCAAGAGCCTGGTGATAGTTTTTCTGTTTATAAATACAGATACTACCGTATGATTAAAAAAGCACACATAAGCTCTTATGCTATAAATGAATTAGAATGGTATGGGATTTTATACATCGATTCTTCAGCAAACGATCAAGCATGTTCTGTAATTGTAAATTATGAAGCAACAACAGTAACAGTATCATCACAAGTTAGTTATCAGAATGCTTTAACACCTGCTTTAGTAAGTATTACACCTAATAGAGGGACTATACTTGGTGGAACAACAGTTTTATTTGCAGGAACAGGATTTGGTACAACATCTGGTTTTGTAACTGTAACAATAGATGATGTTAATTGTGCTGTTAGTACAGTTACAGATACATTGATAACTTGTGTTACTGAACCTAGAGAATTATATGTTACAGCAAGTTTAGAAATTATGATTACAGGTAAAGGACTTGTTGCAACTAAAGGATTAGTTTATTTATATGCTGATTTATGGTCTGCTGATACAACTTGGGGTGGTGAAGTCCCACCTCGAGATGGTGAAAGTGTTGTTATCCCTGCTGGGAAAAATATTATACTTGATATGCCTACTGGACTTCTTGAATTGATATATATTAAAGGAACACTTATAGTAGATGATATTCCTGGGATTACAATTGATGCTCATTATATTTTTATACATGGAGGAACTTTACAGATTGGTACTGAAGATGATCCTTTTGAAAATGAAATCACAATAACTATGCATGGAAATAGACATTCACCTGCTTTACCAATGTATGGGAATAAAGTTATTGCAATCAGAGGAGGACTTGTAGATATACATGGGAAATTCAAAACTTCATGGACGGTGCTTGATTCAACAATTGATCCTGGTTCTTCAAGTTTAACCTTAAAATCTGATGTTACAAACTGGAATCCTGGAGACCAAATAGTCGTTGCTTCAACAAGTTACTTTTTCAATGAAACTGAAGTTAAAACAATATCAAGTATCTCTGGACGAGCAATCACTGTTGACAGTCCATTTTTATTCAAACACTATGCAAAAACTCAAACATATGGATCAGCAGACACATTTGAAATGCGTGCTGAAGTTGGTATGCTCACAAGAAACATAAAAATCAGAGGTAGTGAAGAAGGTATTTCAACAGAACACGGTGTTCATATCATGTTCCACAAACAAGGTGATGATTCTTGTATAGGACGTATAGACAACCTTGAAATATTCTATGCAGGACAAGCTTATAGTCTTGGTAGATACCCTATACATTTTCATATGATAGGCAAAGTATCTAAATCTTATGTTAAAAATAACGCTATTCATGATACTTTTAATAGAGCCGTAACAATACATGGAGTTCATTATTTCCGTGTTATGAACAATGTTGCTTATAATATAAAAGGACATACATTTTTCATTGAAGATGGTATTGAGTCTCAGAATAGAATCGAAGGAAATTTAGGCTTATGTACAAAACAATCATGGTCTTTATTAAATACAGATCAAGCTCCAGCAACTTTTTGGGTGACTAATCCTAACAATTTTATAAGATTTAATCATGCGGCTGGAGGGACGAATTATGGATATTGGTATGCTAATGACCCACATCCTACTGGACCATCAGCTACAACAACTATATGTCCTAGATATATGGAAATTGGGTCTTTTGAAGATAATGTTGCTCATACTTATGGGAAATATGGTTTGAGGATATTTCCAAGATTAATGCCGCTTATTGATCCATGCTCTGAGTTAATTAGTGAAGGTAATTTTGTCACAACTACTTTTTATAGATTGACAGCTTGGAAAAATAGAAGGAATGGGGCTATTGCTGAAGAAGTTGGGGATATTAGGTTTAGTGGATTTAAAGTTGCTGATAATATGCTTGCTGGGCTGGAAATGACTTATACAAACTATGCAACTTGGTATCAGAGTTCGAGAATCACTGATGCGGTTGTGGTTGGGAACTCAGAAAATGCAGAACTTGATTTAAACCCTAGCCAAAGAGGTATTGTAACCCCACAGACTGATGGATTTTTAGTAGAAAACACTCGATTTTATAATTTTGGACCTGAACAATATATTTTTGGTGACGAGTCTCATTCAGTTCAATGCCCAGTTTTTGATAGTGGTGGGAGATTAGTCAAACTATCAGGTATCAAAATAGACGGAAGCAACAAAAGATTCCATTGGAACTGGCCTTTAAGAGGAATATATGAAATCATTGATGATCAAAGCATTTGGCCAAAGGGAACTCATATAGCTGCACCTTGGATCCATTTATCAACACCAGAATGTTCTAAAGATGATGATATGGGTGCATATATTTGTAATACTGCAACAATAAGAAGAGTTACAATATATAGTATAGTGCCAAGTTATATGCTTGGACCTAGTTTAAATGTCCTTAGGCAAACAGGTACTGGCATTCCTACAACTGTTTTAACTGCTGAAGATGGAACAACAGAAACTGTACCAGCTTGGAGTCCTGTGTTTTATGGTAAAGGGCAGAATAATCATCGTATTGGGAAATCTTATGCTTTACCTCTAGTAACTCAAAATAATTATTGGCTATTTTGGGGTAATGAAGCTCCTATGGATTTTGAGTCTTTGAAGATTGAGCAAGATATTATGGAACATGATGACTGGTTTATACTTCATTTCAATTTTTCTGTTAATTTCACTGATTTTATTGTCACTAGAGGTAGTCCTCCAGAAAGTGGTGACCTAACTGATCTTACAGTGACTAATGTTTGTCAAAATGCTGGAAGAGAGCTAACATCATCTGACCCTTCATGCACATACACCTTTGACAATATAACAAAAGTTTTTGATATTATAATTAATGGAGTACCTTTGAATTCTAATCAAAAAGGAGATATTTCAATAACAAAAGTTAAGCCTAGTCCACCTGATCCTGGAACTGTAGACCCTGGTGATGGACCAAAAACAACTTTATTATGGAGTGATCCTAGTACTTGGGCTGACTCATCAGTACCTACAGATGGTTCATTAGTAATTGTAAAATCTTCATGGAACTTAATTCTAGATGTTGATACTCCAAATCTCCAATACATCGAAGTTAATGGTATACTAGAATTTGACCCAACTAAATCAGTCAGTCTGAAATCAAAATGGATCTTTGTTAGAGCAGGGTCAATAATCTCAGGTACAGCTGAAGCTCCAACTCCTTCAGATATCAAACATACAATACTCTTAAATGGTGTTCCAAATGACTTGAAATTCTATTATTCACGTGATGTAGACCAATTCAATAAAGTTATGATTGTAGCAGGTAAAGTTGATCTTCATGGTGACCCTCGAGTTTCTTATAGTTACTTAGAACAAAATGCATATCCAGACGACACTATTATTTTTGTTGATACTGTAGATTGGGAAATAGGTGATGATATCCTCATATCGCCATCTGGTTTTGCTCCATACGAAGACGAAGTTTTCAAAATTACAAATCTTGTCCAATCAAGTTCAATTATTGATGGCTTTTTAAATGATGCAGATTGGATTAAAGCTAATAACTACAGAAATTTAGGTAAAGGTAAAACCACATCTATTAATTACTTAGTAACCCCTGATGTTAAGCATACAGGTTTAACAAAAATAACCCTTGATAAACCTTTAAAATATTATCATAGTGGAGTATCAGTTATTGCAGATGGAAAAACTATTGAAATGAGAACTGATGTTTCTTTACTAACAAGAAATGTGAAAATTATAGCACTTGAAAATGGATGGGGTGGAGAAATTATTGTTAATGATTATCTTGATGAAATGACTGATAATGGACCTATACTTAGAGGTGGTTCATTACATTTAGATAATGTACAAGTTGTTAACTTTGGCCAACCTGATTATCGTTCTGCTGGGATTAGGTTTATAAATGCTGTAACTGGTAATTCGACTATAAACAACTGTGCTTTTGCTAGATTTAATAGCTGGGGAATCCACGCTGAAACCGCCCACAACCTTATTTTCACTAGCAATGTTATGTATTTAACTCAACATAGAGCTTTTATTGCTGAGTATCTTTATAACTCTGTTATTAGTGATAATTTGTTTGTAAGAATTTATAAGGATCCTCTTATGAAGAGTTTTGAAAAAATTGAAAGTGTTGGGCTTATGGTGTGCTTTGATCAAGTTTGTGATTATAGTATGACTAATAATAAAGTAATTGGTTGTGATGAAGCAGGGATACTTTATGGAGTTGATAGTTGTGATAAAAGTTCTTTTTCAGCATCAGGGAATTATGTAAGATCAGCAGAATATGGAACTTGGCTTGTTACGGTAGATTCTTATTGTGGTAAAGCTGATGGAGTAATTGGAGTTTTTACACAACATGCTGTTATGTGTATTGGGACTATGTCAAAAATGACAATCTCTGGGATAACTACAGCTGAGTCAGTACATGCTACAGATGCCACTTTAAGATATGAAGAAGTATATGGTCCAGGGTATTTAGGAATCTTAAATTCTGTATTCCTTGGAAAAACTATGCATAGTATATGTGCAAATTGTTCAGATCCAGAATGTGGAGGCTATCGAGGTTTTACAGCATTTTATGCAACAAATAAAACAACTACAGTTGATTTGTTATTCCATCTAAAAATGCCAATAAATAAAATGGACAGAGACCCAAATCTTTTTGGATATAGCGAATTGCAAGGTGTTAGTTTTGTTGGGTTTACAGGAATAAACCAATGTGGAAATGTTAGTGTTGGAATAACAACAAATGAATATTCAGCAGATTATACTTTACCAGTAAGAATCTCTGGAGGGAAGTTTTTAAATAGTTATGAAAACTCAAAAGTATGGTTTAATGACCCGAATCCAGACTGGCGTAATGAGGATGATTGTGGCTTTTATGATTGTATAGGCCCATTAAATGTACTTATTGATGATAAAGATGGGTCACTTTCAGGGTTTGCATATGGCGCTTATTTCCTTCCTAACAACCCAGGTATAGCAAGAAAATCATCTTGTAAGTTTTATTCTGAAATGAATTCATATGTTTGTGAAAAAATTCATACTGAAGTTGATATATACGAAACACTAATTTTCAAAAGTTTAGACCCTGATAGTGAGACTAGAACTTTCAGCCCAATTAATATCACATCATGGGGTAATACTTTTGAAAGCTGGAAAGGACCTACATTTTTCAATGAACTCCAAAATTTCATGGATCATAGTTGGTCTGGATTTTATACAATTCATATTAAATCCTCAATATATCCAAATATTATATGGTCTGGACAATATTATAATATTTCAGCAACGGGAACTTTACCTAATTCTATGAGCTTCCAATTGATTAATACTTATAATAACAATAGGCCTATTATTGTTGCTATTTGGTATCAAGATCCACAAACAGTTGTTGTATATAAAAATGGTGTCCTTGTTGATGAAATAAAATACTCTGGTGGAAGCATTGCTGAATGTCAGCTTACAGATCCACATGGGACAAATCGTTGGTTTTATGAACAAAATACTTTACAGTTTGTCATGAGAAGTGAAGATGTTTTGGTTATTAAAAAAATTGCCTCACTTAAGATTAATATGGAAATGGATATGACGTTATCTGATTTTTATAGTACTGGTGGATCTATTGCTTTTATAGACAAACTTGCGGCTATTCTCAAAATCCCAAGTTATAGGATTAGAGTTGTAAACATTCGTGAAGGCTCAGTTATTGTTGATGCTATGGTAACTGAAGATGCAACTACATTATCAGATAGTACAACTACATCTTCAAGTATTGTTGATGAGTTAAATAGTGTAAAAGATACTCTTGATGCTGCTTATGAAAGTGGAGAATTAGCAGATACTCTCGGTGTTGATATTTTGGATTATGCAACAGATGTTTCAACTGTTGATGAAGTTAAAGATAAAACTGATGATAATGGAGGAGGAAGTGAAAGTCAAGGTGGAGAAAGTGGGGATGATGATAATGATAGTGAAGGAAGTGCTGGAAATGGAGACTCACCTAATGGAGATAATAATGGGAAAGGAAAAAGATTCCCGAGTGAATTTGAACCAGCAGTGAATGATTGGGTGATTGCTATATTTGCCGCAATTATTTTAGTTATGGTTTCTATAGCAGCGTTATTCGGAATTAAGAAACCTAAGCACCTTGTTAAAATAACACCTGAACATTCAGGTATTGGATGGGGACTTAATATTAAACCTCAAGAAACTGGTAAGAATCCTAGGACAATGTTTGCTGAACAATTTGAACAAAAGGAACCTCATCAAAATTCGCCGGAAGTCAGTATTAGAGATTAATTTAGTTTAGGAATAAAAAATCGAATTTCTTTAATAATGGAATGAGTTAAAGTTTTATTTTGGAAATACGCTAGAATTTAGATAGAAAAAAACGATTTTTTTCTCAAAGGTATTTTATAAAGTCTAATTCGGAATTAAGTTTTGTGCTGATATTTTGAACATAGCATTATCAAGTTTATTAAATATAAAAATATATTTATATTACTTTCTGAATACACTAGAGGCATATAATCTTCTTCCCAGTATCTAATTATTCAATATCCCCAAATTATTTAGCAATCACTACAGAAATGCAACTACTATATAAAAAATTACCCCACAAAATATCAAAGCAAATAATTTTCCTAAATAAAATTCAAAGCTTGACCTAAAAACTAACTCTCATAACTGCAAAATTAGTAACTTAAACAAAGCCTAAATAATAATTTTCTCAAATCTCCATATCCAAAAAAAATTTACCTCAATCAATAAAACTACACAGTCTTAAATTCATGTGATTAACCTAATAAATAAAGCTAAACCTATCTATTTTTAGTTCACTAGCAAGTTAGTAATGTGCCAAGGATAGATAACCCCAATAAAGTCCCCATCATGAACCACAGAAAACTTCAAATCTTCAATCCACGTATTAACAAACGCTACAGTCGTGTCAAAATTCACAACCCTCGGGACCTTAACCAATGACTGTTTAATATTATCATCAACCTTAGCCATCTCTGCAACAAGTCTTTTATTCAAAAATGCACTAGAAACAACACCAACCACTTTCCCATTATCAACTACAGGTATTTCTGTAACATTATTATCTCTCATAATGCTAACAGCTTCTCTAATACTTATTGAAAGTGAACAAGTAACAGAAGGTTGAACATTTAAATCCCTAACAGTCTTCCCTTCAACAGGTCTGGTAATTGTTTCTTGCATAAACCCATTCTGTACCATCCACCTATCATTTAAGAACTTCGTCATATAGTTTTTTATCCCATCAGGCATCATTGCAAGAACTCTTTTATCAGCTGGAAGTTTTTTAGCCAATTGTACAGCAGCATAAAAAACTGAACCTGCACTTCCTCCGACCATTATGCCCTCTTGCCTTATGAGCTTTTTTGCATAATCAAAGGAGTTTTGGTCATCAGCAATATACCATTCATCAACACAACTATCATTACAAGTTCTAGGGACAACAGTACTACCCATACCTTCAGCTTTCCATGGAGCAGGTTGAATATTGTCAGGATCACGAACTATGCTCCCGAGTGGGTCTACAGCTATGACTTTAAGGTTAGGAATACGTTCTTTAAGCTTTCTTGATAAGCCAGTCATATGTCCACCTGTTCCTGAGCCAACTACAAGATAATCTAATTTCCCGTCAAGCTGGTGAAGTATTTCTTCGGCAGTATGATCATAATGAGCTAGAGGATTTGATGGATTAAAATACTGCCCAGCCATGATATAGTCAGGATTCTCAGTTTCTAGTCTGTCTGCAACACCTACAAAGCTTGTTGGATCAGTAAACCCAAGAACATCAGGTGTACGGATAATTGTTGCTCCTAATGCTTCTAAAGTGTCTGATTTTTCCTGACTCATACGTTCTGGAAGTGTTACAACAGCTTTGTAACCTTTGACTACTGCACATAAGGCAACACCTATACCTGTGTTCCCAGAGGAAGGTTCGATTATTGTCATTCCAGGCTTTAGACGACCTGATTTTTCTAGATCAGTGATGATTCTTTTGGCTATTCGATCTTTTACTGAACCCCCTGGGTTGAAGAACTCACATTTGACCAAGACTTCGCATGAGATCCCTTCGTCTTTAGTAATTTGATTGATTCTTACTATTGGGGTATCTCCAATTGCATCTAAAATTGTATCACAAATCTTAGGTCTTGGCAAGTGCTCTTCATGAGTATGTGGACTCGGCTCAGTAGTTCCTAGAGCCCACCTACATGGGGTGTTCGTGAATCTTCTATCGTAATTTCTGCTGACCATTAAATTTTTAAAAATGTTCGGTACTTGAATTATGTCACCAAATGTTAACGTTATTTGCAAATAATTATTAAAAAAAGATGTGGAGTAACATTTTAATAGTAAAATAAAAAATTGCCCACATGCAGTTTAGAACTTAAGTATACAGTACTGAAGCAAATTTTTTTAGAATCTTAAAAGATAAATAGAATATAATTAGAGTCTTCAATTTATTGAAGAAAACTTTATAACTATAAAGGATTTAATGATAATAATTTCATATTATTGTATATTTGGTTGATTTTACAAGTTTTTATTATTATACAACTTACTACTTTTTAAAAAAAGTTTGAAGTTTATTTGATATTGAGTTAATTATGTAAGATGAATAAAGAGTAAGTCTTTATATTATATAACTATAGGTTTTAAAGTTATGCTTTGAAAGTTCAAAATTTGAAAATCATAACTTTTTTATTAAAATTATGCAATTTAATAGGTTTATTATGGAAAAGGTAAACAGAAAGAATTTATTTATATGTGAATAAGCTTTATTATTTCGTGATTATATTTGAAAATCTTATAAATACAATTTCTAGAGTATAAATACTATAATAAGTTTTTAACTCTAAAGTAGTAAATGTTGTTGATTCATAGCTATTTTATTTATTTTATATCGGAAGATTAATTTTCATAATATCCCAAGCATGAAAATTATTACTTTCTATTTTCATTATATCAAGTATGAAAATTATTACTTTCTATTTTCAAATCTTTTTGTTTTGTAAAGCATATACCTTTGTATTTTTAATGATTCCTTTATAAGCGCATCCTACATACTTTAATTTCTTTACATCTCCAAAAATATAATTTTTAGTATTTATTTAGCTATTTAAAATTTCAAAACGCAAATCTTAACAAAGCAATT